>CAUYRH010059567.1:0-26133 GCA_963574655.1 Perodicticus potto | reverse complement strand
TTTTGAGACAGAGCCTCAAGCTGTCACCCTGGATAGAGTGCTGTGGCATCACAGCTCACAGCAACCTCCAATTCCTGGGCTCAAGCGAGTCTCTTGCCTCCACCTCCCAAGTAGCTGGGACTACAGGCGCCCGCCACAATGCCTGGCCGTTTTTTTTTTTTTTTTTTTTTTTTGGTTGCAGCCGTCATTGTTGTTTGGCGGGCCGGGGCTGGATTCGAACCCGCCAGCTCAGGTGTACGTGGCTGGCGCCTTAGCCTGTTGAGCCACAGGCGCCGAGCCGCCTTGATCTTTTTTCACCAAGAATTTGGTACTTGCTCTAGAGCAGTGGTTCTCAACCTTCCTAATGCCGTGAAACTTTAATACAGTCCAAAGGGGTTGTGACCCACAGGTTGAGAACAGCTGTTCTAGAGTAATAGATCAAAATGCCAAAGCTTGTTATTATTGAGTCATTTTCTCTGATTTTAATAGATGAGGAAAAACTTCATAAGTTTTTACAACATGTAACAGAAATATATGAAGAATTTTCGGATGAAGGTATTTTAGTGGAAAGTTTTCAACTATAAAGATATTTGAAAGACACTCCAATTAGTCCTAAAGAAACAAAGATGTAGACTGTCTTATTGTTTCTGGAGATTGTTGTGAAAGGAGATTTTATGAATCTCTGCCTGTTGCAGGAAGACAAGGCTCAATAGAGAGAAAGCACCCAAACACCGTGTTTAAAAGAGGAAGGGCTTTATTTTAGCCAGTGGAGCCACGGCATGGAACTCCAAATGGCCAGGCTTCAGGACCGGCTCAGTCTTCTCCTTTTTATCCCCAGTCAAAATGTTCCTGCCCACAGATACCTTTCACCTGGCTGGGGCTTTTACAGAAACAGAAACAAGCATTAGTTTCCAGGTCCCAGAAAGGTAAGTTTCTATACATTCTTAAGAGCTGAGTCACCACAAGGAAGCCCTTGCAGCTATGTCCTTGGGCCCTCGTTGAGAAGACCTCTGTTCTCTTGAACCTCACTTTTTCTGGGTATTTCCTCTCACGCCAAACTTAGTGTTATGTTAAAGTCTTTTCCTCATCACTTGTACATCTGTTGCTCATGTAAAAGAAACTTCCTGAAATTACAAGTTTAAAAAATCGTTCTCAATCAGTCATGTACAAAGGTAACTGAACAAACCTGGCTGTACTATCTATTAAACATTAAGATGTGAAGAAGACTAATGTCAAGGGAGTCATTGACAAACTTGGAAAGCTTGAGGCTTGGAAATAGAAATGGTGACTTTACTATTCACAGACAACAGACTGCTTTATTACAACGAAGTAATATCTAGGTGTAAATTTTTTTTTCAAAAGACATTAATATAATTTATAAATATTAACCTCTAGCTTTTTTTGCACAATACATTTTACTTCTATTTTTCTTATTGTATTTTACTGGCATAATTATACATACAAAATTTAACAGGAGAAAATGTTCACTTTTTGCATTCCTTTTCTAGTCATTATTATTCATTTTATTTCATGGTTATTACTAAAATAATAATTGTTTCCTATAAAGGAGGCAGGGTTTTTAACAAAATGATTTTCACTGGCTGATCATCCAAGGTGACTCCAGGGATGCTGAGCGTCTCTCCACGCAGCCTCTCCCTGTGACTAACTTGCAGGGTCCTTCAAAAGAGGGCACTATATGTGGAGAACTACGATGCCCTGAAGGGGTTGCCAAGGGACAGTAGCATCATACAGAGAGGGGCTTCCAGGGGAAGCTGGAACCATAGAGGAGACGCAGCCATTCCGCTGAGGATGCCATCTAAAGCCCAGAGAGAAGGACACAGGCACCCTGGCCTCTCCTTTCCTCCCATGCTTCAGTCTCCCCCATTGCCTTCCCTTGCCTGAACCCAGCTAGAAGCCAAGTAGGGAAAGGAACGTGGGATATACGGTTTGTAGGATTTGACCCCACCCCACCCCAGGATACATAGCAGAGCACAGGAAGATCATGAGCTGGATTACATGCACACAGCCAGTGACTGGTGTATGTCACCAGTGCTGTCTGCTGAGCCCTGGCCAAAGTAGAGTCAAGGGGAGCAAATAAGGCTACTAGCATGGACTGTAGTTGTGGGACAGGCTAACCCTTTTTAAATGTCTACTTTGTTATTTTATTTTTATTTTTTTTATTTTTGGCAGTTTTGGCTGGGCCAGGCTTGAACCCGCCACCCTGGTATATGGGGCCAGTGCCCTACTCCTTGAGCCACAGGCGCTGCCCTCTACTTTGTTATTTTTTAAAAGCATTGTGTGTCTGGCTTGGTGCCCATAGCTCAGTGAGTAGGGCACCAGCCACATACGCTGAGGCTGGCAGGTTCAAACCCTGTTGGGACTGCTAAACAACAATGACAACAACAACAAAAATAGCTGGGCGTTGTGGCGGGTACCTGTAGTCCCAGCTACTTGGGAGGCTAAGGCAAGAGAAAAGCTCAAGCCCAGGAGTTTGAAGTTGCTGTGAGCTGTGACGCCACAGCACAACATAGTGAGACTCTGTCTCCAAAAGAAAAAAAAAAAGACATTGTGTATCACACTATGAAATACGGTAACATTTAGATCCAAATAGGAAAATGTACATATTTAAGTTATATTTACATATTTATAGATTATCCCTGGAAGAGTAACACTAGTATTAGTAGGGATTGAAAGAAGCTTACTTTTCACTGTATGACTTTTTGTGCTGTTTAACTTTACAAAAAAAAGTGTATGTTTCACTTATTTAAAGACTACCATTTATATACACACACACACATACACATATTGCACTTTCTAATCTAGTAAGAGTAGATTGTTATTTTTTGTCATACAAATGACTATTTTCATTTTTTAATACAAGTGCTCACATTGGTTTTAAATACTTAAGCACAGTTGGAAGGAGCTGGCTTAGAGCTGATGCTTAAGAAATGGGTACACAATGTGAAAATTCAGTACAGAAAAGGGAGATGTAGTTGTATACAATAAACACTGTGCCAACACCAAGGCCCAGGCTGTGTGAAAGGTAAAAAAAGGAAAGAAAAAAATGAAATGAAATGTCATGCCAACATCCTGTTTCTTGATCTGGGTACTGGTTACATAGTGGTCACTTTGTGAGAATTCACTGACCTATATATATTTTTACACAAATTTGGAGAATTTTAGAGCAAACAGAACTCTTTCTCCTTTTCCCCCCCGCTGATCCTTTTCCTTCTAATGCACACACATACAATAACATAGAAAACAAAAACTAACAAGATGCTTCGTATAAAGAAAATACCTTTCTATATGCTTGGGACCTTGATGGTTCATAATGCATTGATAGTAATTAGCACTGATGGTAGCTAATGAATGCATGTAATCTAGTAGGAACTCAAAGAAAGGTAAAATGACCTCAAAAAACACTTCTTTGTAAGAGTGGTTTATGACCTTACAGACCATTAAGAAGATCCTCTGCTTCTCACTTAGATACATAGTAGGAAAAAATCCATCCCCATCAGTTTCTAGAACTAAATGTATCATGAAAACAGCATAATAGGTGGCATCTAACAAAGTTTGGGTCTTCTTTCTGATGTTTCAAGCCTTTCTCTTTCTGGACTGTTCCAGGTAGTAACGGGGCAACAAGTAACACCAACCACAACTTACCACACCGCGTAGATACTGAACTTCAGGTTTTCTCTCTGAAGAAAGATCTCTTACCACACTTATCTGTCCATCTTTTCTTCCTCTACTCCAAAGAGCTGCTAGACATTCAGAGATAAAGTGTTCAACGTTTCTTAGCCTTTATATGCAATATTAACCATATTCAAAGGCATTGAAACCAAAACGGTTGGGGAGAAGCACTGAAACCCAGGAATCCCGACTTCTGAGTATAACTCCTAGCCTGTCAGCACAAGCCGAGAACTAGGGGCCCTGCACACCACAGAAGTCAAGAGGCGTAGCATTAGCTTCTGCGAGAGTCTCTGAGTACATGGCCTTAGGCTTTACAAACTTGTTCGTGGGGGAAGACTTACTCTTGGTACCTTGTTCTCACTTAAAATGAATTTTACTTTTTGTGTAAACGTAAATGATGTTATTACCATTATTTTCAATATTAATATTAGAAATAGATGGCAACTGCACAAAGTTTAACATTTAGAAGGTATAAAAGGGTATATGGTGAAGACTTAGTCTCTTTCCCATTCCTGTCCCCAATCAACCAGCCTATCAAGAGACAACCAATATTATAATTTCTTCTATATCTTTCTTGAGATACTCTCTATATACAAGCACTTCTCTTTCTCTCTCTATATGTATAAACATATAGATTTATACACACATATGCATATATTATAAAGCAAATGACAACATACCAATCGCAACTTTTTATGGCTACCTTTTAGAAATTAGTGGTATATTGGACGTTATTCCATATCATCTCTTAAATGATTGCTCAGTATTTCATAATTAATTTAACCAGGTCCTATTATTAGCTTTTTTCTATTGATATTGCAAATAAAGCTAAAATGAATATCTTAATGTATATGCTATTTCTCATATTAAGTATATCTGCAGGATAAATTCCTAGAATTGGAATTGCTGGATTAAAGTGTATGTGCATTTTGATAGATATGCAAAATGGTTCCCTTCAGAGGTTGTACCAAATTTTACTTTTGTGATTAGTGCATGAGGGCTAGTTTTTTTCCACCCTCTCCAAAACAGTGAGTTTTCACTAGCATTAGTGGTACATTATTGAAGTTTCTATTCGAATTTCTCTTTCTGCGTAAAGTTAAGCACCTATTTATATATTTAATGGCCGCTTATATTTCCTTTAATGTAAACAATTGTGCCTCTGTACTTTGTCCATTTAAAATTTAGATTATTATTCTTTTACTTATTGACTTTAAGAGTTGTAAGAGATTTGTCACTATGGCTTAAATAGGTATTGTGAGGGTTAGAATGCACACCAGGTAATTATATGTACTATTTCCATGTAAAAAACCCCACCTCCCAAACAACTTTTATCCCACTTGTAAATTGGGAGCTGCTTTTCTTTCTTTCCCAATTTTTGTATCGTCTAACTAATTTAAATGGTTTTTACTGATTGTAATCTTCTAACTAATTTAAATGGTTTTTACTGATGTGATGATGTGACTATGTACTGGGAACTTAAACTTACTCAAATAATAGAAGACTTCAGTAATTAGTAGGACATAAATTACTATACAGAATTACTACACCATCAATAGCCTTCATGTCCACAAATAATAACCAGTTAAAAGTTACAAAGATAGGCTCGGCGCCTGTGGCTCAGCGGGCTAAGGCGCCAGCCACATACACCTGAGCTGTCGGGTTCGAATCCAGCCCGGGCCCGCCAAACAACAATGACGGCTGCAACCAAAAAAAAAAAAAAAAAAAAATGGCCGGGTGTTGTGGCAGCTGCCTGTAGTCCCAGCTACTTGGGAGGCGGAGACAGGAGACTCGCTTGAGCCCAGGAATTGGAGGTTGCTGTGAGGTGTGACGCCATGGCACTCTATCCAGGGTGACAGCTTGAGGCTCTGTCTCAAAAAAAAAACAAAAAAAGTTACAAAGATAGAGAAAGCCCCATTCTATAGCACAAGTGAAAATAAAATATTTAAGAATAAATTTAACAAGAAAAGTACAAAACTGACAAGAGGACAATTTTAAAACACTTCTAAAAGTTGCAAAAATAGAGCTTAATAAAAAAATAAAAGACACCCCTTGTTATTGGATATGACAACTTATTATCATAAGGATTTTGGTTCTGCTCAAATTAATTTATACATTAATTCAAGTCCAATAAAAATCATAACAAATTTTCTAATGGAACTAAACATGTTGCTATGACAATTCATATGAAAAATAAATATGCAGAAATAGCCAGGAAAATACTAAAAGTAAAAAGTAAAGCCTCTCGGACTGAGACACACTGGCACCATGAATAAACGGACAGGCGAGTGGGCGGAACTGAACGCCCAGAAATAGACCCAGTAAATGTGGAAATTAAGCACATGGTAAAGGTCTCATCTCCTTGGGGGCAAAGATGGACTTCCCTATGCATGGTGCTGAAATAACTGGGTAAATATTTGGACAAAGAAAATTAGATCCATATTTCACATCATGCACAAAAATAAATGCCCATGGATCAGGGATCTAAATGTAACTGGAACCATACAAACAGGTGCACTAGAAGGATACACGGGTAAATCTAGCTTTCCATGTGGTATAAGAATAGTCTATGACTTAAAATCCACATGTAATAAAATATTGATAAATTTGTCTGACGTTAAAAAAAGCATGATAACTGACAAACTGGAAGAAAACATTTGTGATCCACATCACAATTAAAGGGGTAACTTCTCTAATAAATAAAGAACTCAAAATTAAGTGGGAAAAGACAAAAAATTCATCAAGAATGACATAATTACAAAAATGATGTAAAAAAGGCCCTTCATAACATCACAAAAGATGTTTAGCTTTATTCATCATAAGAAAAATGCAAAAACAAAGGAAAAACTACATTACTTCTCATGTCAGATTGGCAAAAAATTCAGACTTTTGTTTTTTTATTATTTTTATTTTTTTTTTTGAGACAGAGCCTCAAGCTGTCACCCTTGATAGAGTGCAGTGGCATCACAGCTCACAGCAACCTCCAATTCCTGGGCTCAAGCGAGTCTCTTGCCTCCGCCTCCCAAGTAGCTGGGACTACAGGCGCCCGGCCACAACGCCTGGCCATTTCTTTTTTGGTTGCAGCCATCATTGTTTGGCGGGCCCAGGCTGGATTTGAACCCGCCAGCTCAGGTGTACGTGGCTGGCGCCTTAGCCCGTTGAGCCACAGGCACCGAGCCTGTCTCTCTCATTATCAATACATCCCTTATAACTGATGAACCTACATTGACACATAATCACTTGCAGTCCAGTTTACTTTAGGGTTCATTCTTGGTGGTACACCCTATGGATAGGTTTGAACTAATGTGTAAGGCCACGTATCCACCACTGTAGTATCATAAAGGATAGTTTCACGGCCCTAAAAATCCTCTCTGCCCATTTATCCCTCCTCTCCAGCCCATCCCCACTAACATACCTAACCTTTGGCAACCACTGACCTTTTTCACTATTTCCATGGTTTTTATCTTTTGCAGAATGTCATGTAGTTTTAATGATATAGTACGTAGCCTTTTCAGATTGGCTTCTGTCACTTAGAAATATGCATTAAAGATGCCACAGAATCTTTTCATGGCCTGATAGCCCATTTCTTTGCTGAATAACATTCCATCATCTGGATGTACCACGCTTTTTATCCTTTCACCTACTGAAAGATACCTTGGTTGCTTCCAAGTTTTGGCAACTATGAATAAAGCTGCTGTAAACATCAGTGTGTAGGGTTTTGTATGGGTATTAGTGTCCTGCTCTTTTGGGTAGATACCAGGGACAATCTATACCTATGTGGAAGAGGGGGGAATAGAACTGAAGGTATTCACTGTGAAGTCATGGTTATACATGTACATGTGGAGATATAGTATGTGAGTGTGTATATATAAACTTACATATGTAGGTATATACATATATCTAATTTCTATCTTTTTCTTGTTAGAAGCAGTGACAGTCCAGGAGTAGTGAGCACACAGCATAGATCTTGGTTTCTAAGTACCATTCGGCACTAAAAACAATTAGAATTTCTTGAAGAAATGCCTCCTCCTAGGGATGGAGAAGAAAAAACACAAAATGGTCCTAGAAAATCTCATTGTAACAAAAAGTAGTAAATGCTGAAAAATTAAAGAGGATACCAAAAGGATATGAGTCAGATTGAAGGGGCTCCTCCCACTGGCCAAACCAGAGAAAGATTTCAGGGTGGAAATAATTATAGTGAAGGGTTATTGATTAATATAGGAATCCATGACTTCATAGTGAAATAAATAAATAAGGGTGAAGAGGAAGTTCTTCCCTATGATAGAAAGGCAACTGATAAGTATAGAAGAAATGACAGAAAATCACCATTTGGAAGCCATCCTAATTATAACTGAGGCAAAAAGCAAGATTCTAAAACTAGTAAGTAAAAGTTTGAGGAATAACAGGAATTTACATACTCTCAAAATCTCTCTTAATCACGAGGGTAAAACTTAAAGTGGAGAAATGACCTTAATGAAGTTATCAAATCAACATCATGCTCCTCTAACAGGAAGCAAGGAGAAGCCGACCCTACTGTATTATTCCTGTAAAAACCCATAACCTGAATTTAATTATGAGGAAACGTCAAAAAAACTCCAATGAAGAGATTTTACAAAATAACTAAGCTGTCCTGCACATTACAGGTGTTTGATTCATAGATGAAAAATAAATTAACTCTTCCAGGGCCAAGAATGGTGGCATGTGGCTGTAGACTCAGTTACTCTGGAGGCTGAGGCAGGAGAATCAGTTGAGCTCAAAGGTGGAGGTTGTCGCAACTAAGCTAGCATCACTGCACTCCAGTCTGCTGGGTGACAGAGCTAGACCCGGATTAAAAAAAAAAAAAAAAATTTAAGTCATCCACTTGCACACTTCCAGAGCCTTATAAGCATACTTTTACTTGAAAACACGGGACACATATAAGACAGGCTCAGTGCAACTTCAGCTAGTTTTAGGAGCAGTTGGTTAAAGGAAGAATTGTTCCTATAGATCAGTAGCCATTGTTTGGGCAAAATGATTTTTATCAACAAAGGTAGGGAGGAACAGTTAAGGGAGCATGAGAGATAGGACATGAAAGGACCACAGTAGAAATTCTCAGTCCTTTAAGATGTCTTACAGGGTAAGGCTAAAATTGCAAAATGCTTAAATTGTAACTATTTTCTGCTAAATTTCATTGCTCTCTCTAGACTAGAAAAGTGGATGTAACAATCTATTCATGTAAATAAAAAATTATATGCAAGAGGGAAACATTTCATGTGTTAAAAGGATAATTCTCAAAAGGAAAGGTAAAATCATGACCCTCATACAAACATAAAAGTGGTTAAGATTTTATTTAAGGAACTCCAGAATGAGGAAAATGGTAAGAAACTGCTAAAACCAGTTCAAAAGACAATCTAAAGATTTTAGGAACACTAAAATAAACGTGGAAGTGGAGGGCAAACTATTTTTTCTTTGGTGTGATGGTGATGAAAGGGGTGGGTTGTCATTCCTTGGATAGAGTTCACTTGCATATGCATAAACAGAAATTATTTTCCATTGTTATCATTTATCTACAACTTATTAAGTTGTAAAATAACGCCCTTGCAATCAGACTCAGCCTGAAAGGATATGTTATCCAAGGAATGTGAAAACTCTTCCCCTATACCTAATCTATCTCCAGACATAGAATAGGCAGAAAGTCTTGGGTGGCAACAGGAATACACTGGTCATAAGGCTAACTTCCCAAATTTAGTGAGCACGTGGTTAAGGAAATTATTTCCTTCCACCCACAGATATTTAAAATTTGATATTGTACTTAAAATTGATACACTGGTCAGGGAACCAGCTCTGAATGGGCTCACCCCTGGATAAGTGGACGAGCTATTCAATGCCCACACAACACTTCAAAACACCCAAGCCACCTGCAAGTAGACCTGCACCTTCAAAGTGACACTGGACAGTTCGATTGTGTATTTGGCTCCTGTTTGCGAGTGGCTAGTGGTTCTGTGGGGGTACACTTTTCATAAATTAATCTGAAACGCCATCTAGCCCTGCGCCTCTTCGCTGGCCTGCCACTGGCCCCGATCTGGGCTCTGGTGCTAAAAGCTTTTCAAAACACCCAGGATTCTGCATCTGGAGTCAGAGTCTCAATCATTTACAAGCTTTTTCCTTCTGAAAAAATGAGCACTAATTACAATGCCTAGCAGCCAGGGCTGTTGCAAGGTTTGCAAGAGTTAAGGGCTATGACGATGCTTAGTAAACTGTGAAGCGGATGCTATGGTGCAAAGTACATCGCTGGGCCTTGGTCCATTTCAAGCGTCGGCCGAGTTTCCTCGCAGCCGGGCAGCGGGGGCCCAAGGCTTGGCCTCTGCTGGCTCCTCCCCCATCGCAGCCCGGGCTGGAGGCGGTGGGGTGCGAGCGCCGGGCCCCACCAGCCCGCCGCTGTGGGTGCAGTCCCGCGTCGGGGCGGGGCAGGCCCTCCTCAGTTCCTGCTTCTATCAGCGGTGCCCGGGGCCGGTGGCGCCACAAGCGCCGGGACGGCGGGCGGATGAGGATGGGCCCGCGCGACGCGGCGAGCCTGCCCGAAGGCCCCGGCTTGGGGCGGCCGCTCCTGCCCGCCGTCCTCCCGCTGCTGCTGTTGCTGCCGCTGCCGCCGCCAGGCGCGGAGGCCGGCCGGCCGCCCCACCTGGTCTTTGTGCTGGCGGACGACCTGGGCTGGAATGACGTGGGCTTCCACGGCTCCTCCATCCGCACCCCGCACCTGGACGCGCTGGCGGCCGGCGGGGTGCTCCTGGACAACTACTACACGCAGCCGCTGTGCACGCCGTCGCGGAGCCAGCTGCTCACCGGCCGCTACCAGGTACGCCGCGGCCCTCCGGCTTCCGATCGCACCGCTTCCCGCCTGGCCGCGAGAGCTCAGGCGCTGGCGAACGGGCTCGATCCCCGAATCCCGGTCCAAGCCCGGCGCCTACTGCTTCTGGCGGTGAAGTCCCCGGTCTTCGCTGCCGGCGGGTCTCCTTCGCCTCTGCGCATGTCCGGCCCCTGGCGCCCCGCCCCTCCGGGCTTCCAGCGTGGTTTTCGGACTTTGGTTTCCTAACGCGGGGCGAAGGGGTTTCTGGGAGTGCCAGGTGCCCGGCCGGCGGGCGGCGTCGAGGGGGTCTACGCGCTCGGAGGGGCGGCCCTGCAGCGCGCATGTGCGGACTTGGGCCGGGCGCCCGGAGCCGAGCAGAAACAAAAGGGAGGATTAAAATGAAAGAGCGCCGCGGGTGAGACTCTGGCCCTCACTGAACTAGCGGTCATAGGCTAGAACTGTCAGAATTAAGGTAATTGTGCCTGGTTCTCAGCACCCCTGCAAGGAAACCTACTTACGTGGGGTTGGGTTTTCTTGGGCTGCTGACATCCCTTTCAGATTTAAACTTGTATTGAACTCCTCTAAGCATCTTCATTCTCTCTTTAAAAGCTTCCCTTTAGAGACGGCTCTGTAGTTAGAGAAACTATACTAGTGCAGGGATGTTAGATGACTAATAATGAAGTATTTGCATAACGTTTTACAGTTTTCAGTTGTTGAAACAGCCCGTGAGGTAGTTATTGTCTTTATCCCCCGTTTACAGATGAGGAAGTAAGGCTGAATAGGTTCTCTAACATGTCAGGGATCATACAGCAAGAAAGTCCTGCATCCGATAGACACCTCAGGCCTGTTAAAGTGGAGTAAAGGGATGCTCCAGGAAAGAAAGAAAAGGAGAGAAGGCGGCTCGGCGCCTGTGGCTCCGCGGGCTAAGGCGCCGGCCACCTACACCTGAGCTGGCGGGTTCGAATCCAGCCCGGTCCGCCAAACAACAATGACGGCTGCAACTAAAAAATGGCCGGGCGTTGTGGGGGGCGCCTGTAGTCCCAGCTACTTGGGAGGCAGAGGCAGGAGACTCGCTTGAGCCCAGGAATTGGAGGTTGCTGTGAGCTGTGATGCTACAGCAATCTAGCCAGGGTAACAGCTTGAGGCTCTGTCTCAAAAAAAAAAAAAAAAAAAAAGAAAAGAAAAGAAAAGGTGAGAAGGCAAGGTCTGCTGCAAAGGGTTCTGCGTTTGTTCTGAAGAGAACGGAATGCAAATTGCCAAAGAATGAAAGAGCCATTCATTTCTCCAACTTCCTCCCTTACCAGTAGACTTGAACAGTAAAGCAACTACCAACTTTGAAAAACCCGTTCCTGACTCGGCGCCTGTGGCTCAATGGGCTAAGGCGTCAGCCACGTAAACCTGAGCTGGTGGGTTCGAATCCAGCCCGGGCCTGCCAAACAACAATGACAGCTGCAACCACAAAATGGCCAGGCGTTGTGGCGGGCGCCTGTAGTCCCAGCTACTTGGGAGGCGGAGGCAAGAGACTCGCTTGAGCCCAGGAATTGGAGGTTGCTGTAGCTGTGATGCCACTGCACTCTACCCAGGGTGACAGCTTGAGGCTCTGTCTCAAAAAAAAAAAAAGAAAAGAAAAAGAAAAACCCGTTCCTGTAATTGGTTGCTTTTGTCCCCTAAAACTCCCCCTAACAATCTTGGAGGAAAAAAAAACAGAGTATTTAGAGTACTCCCTAATTAGTGAAGGAAGAGTGGAGGCTACCTACGCCCCCATGGTTTAGAGACCGTCTCAATGTGTCACTGACTCCAAGCAGGCTAGCCTCCCAAATATTTTTCACAGCTTTTTTTTTACCCACTTAATTTTGTTAGAGTTGATGAAATTCTATGAGAAATTGAGTTAGCAGGCATTTTCTTTTAAAGGGGTAAATATTTCAGAGAGGGCTAAGGAGCCTCATGGCCCTCAGATACTAAATGCTGGTATTGTTCTGAGCTCATTTTATTCTCACGATGACCCTATGAAATCAGTACTACTATTCATCACTCTTTTTTTTACAAGGAAACTGAGGTTGGAAGAGGTTAAGAAACTCACCAAGGTCACAGGACTTATAGATGGTGGACCAGGATTTGACCTAGGCATTGTAGCTCTAGGGCTGGTCCTTATACCCACTAACCCATATTGGGAACTCAGAATTATTAAGAATATTGCAATAGCTCCTTCTCATATACTGAATTATTCCTTATTATTTGTGGCTATTTAGGTCATTCCTAAACATCTCAATTTTAAAAAATCAACCCATCATATTTCTAAGTTGGGAATTGCCTATATTGTGTGTAAAATAAAAAAAGATTTTATTTCTGAGTCGTTCGTTGTGCGTAATTTTAAACAATAAAATGAGGAAATTTTTTGACGATTTTAAAATTAGGTTCTTCAAAGAACTAAAGTGTCAGATCTGTAAACTGGGCAGTCATGCTTTCAGTTCATTTTTTAGAGACCCCTTTCCCCTGATTATCTAACTTTGGATTAGAGAAGAAAAGCACAAAGTGCTAAATAAGCCTACAACCATTGGACTTTGTGGTCTCATGAAATACTGAGTTTTTTTTTTTTTTGGTTTACAAAAGTATGTATTGAGTAAAGAGGATTGGTTAGGAATTATGAGATGTAGGTACCAGTCTTGGCTTTATCCGACTCTGACTTCACTGGACATCGTCTTCACATCTGTAAAATAGAGGAGTTGGGCTGAATTTAGGCTCTTTGTAGCTCTGAATTTCTTTGACCCTAAGGCTCTTGTGTCCATTTGGGCAAGTTTCTAACTCAGCCAATGCATATTACTATCCCTATTAACCCCATCTATTAGTAGAAAAAGAGATTAATCTTGACTAACATAATGTACCTTATCAATTGCATCAACTACTACTTGTTTTGCTGCTAGAGACTTATTTAAATAGGAATAAATTTTGCCCTTTTAATTTTTGCCTATTATGAATAATTCTCCTGTAAATATCTGTGTACAGGTTTTTGTATGAACGTATATTATTTTTTTCAATTCTCTTGGATCAATACCTAGGAGTGGAATACCAGATCATATGGTAACTCTATATTTAACTTTTTTTTTTTGAGACAGAGTCTCACTCTGTTGCCCCATGCTGGAGGGCTGTGATGTCATAGCTCACAGTAATCTCAAACTCTTGGGTTCAGGTGATTCTCCTGCCTCAGCCTCCCAAGTAGCTGGGATTACAGGTGCCTACCATGACACTCAATTTTTCTATTTTAAGTAGAGATGGGGTCTCGCTCTTGCTCAGGCTGGTCTCCAACTATCGAGCTCAAGCAATTTATCCACCTCAGCCTCACAGAGTGCCATCTCTCCTAGCCTATATTTAACTTTTTGAGGAACTACCAAACTGTTCTTCCACAGCAGCTGCACCATTTTCTATTTCCACTGGAAATGTATGTGGTAGTTAGTTTGTCCACGTCCTTGCCAACACTTGCCATTATCTGTGTTTTTAATTATGTGCCTTCTGGTCGTTTTAGTGGGTATGAAGTGGTATCTCATTGAGGTTTTGATTTGCATTTCCCTAATGACTAATGATGTTGATCTTTTTATGTATTGTTGGCTATCTCTATATCTTCTCTGGAGAAATATCCAGATCCTTTGCTTATTTTTTAGTGGCATTATTTATCTTTTTATTCTTGAGTTGTACGAGTACTTTATTTGTTCTGGATACCAAACCTTTATCAGATACATGATTTGAAATATTTTCTCCTATTTTGTGGGTTGCTTTTTATTTCCTTTGACGCACAGCAAAAGTTGTAAATTTTTTTTTTTCCTGAGACAGAGTCTCACTATGTCACCCTCAGTAGAGTGCTGTGGAGTCACAGCTCACAGCAACGTCAAACTCTTGGCTTAGGCAATTCTCTTGCCTCAGCCTCCCAAGTATCTGGGACTAAAGACGCCCACCACAACACTCAACTATTTTTTTGTTGTAGTTGTCATTGTTGTTTAGCAGGCCCTAACACACGAGCTCCGGTGCATGTGGCTGACGCCCTAACTTACACTGAGCTATAAGCACAGAGCCAAGATCTGCTTTTTTAATTTCATTTTAAATTGTTCATTGCTATTGTATAGAAGTGCAGCTGATACATATATGCTGCTCATTTTCCAATCTTTCTGAATTATTAGTTCTAAAAGTTTGTGTGTGTGTAATTGTTAGGGTTTTCTATATACAAAATTATGTCATCTTCCAATAGAAATTATTTAACTTCTTCCTCTCCAATCTGGATGCCTTTTATTTCACTTTCTTGCCTAATTGTCCTGGCTAGGACCTCCAGTGCAATGTTGAAGAGAAGTGGCAAGAGTGGACTTACTTGTCTCGTTCCTGATTTTAGAGGGAAAGCTTTCAGTCTATAACCATTAAGTGTGATGTATTCTGTCATTCAACAAATGTTTATTGAGCAACTAGTTATGCCAGTGTACTCTGGGGATGTCCTAATGCTTATAGCCTGGTGGGGCACTATAAGGGGAAGGAGTGACCAGGAGGGGAGTGAGATAAATACAAATAAGTAAGTAAGGTGAATTTAAATGGTATGACAATAAAATGTGGGGAAGGAAATAAAGGAATATGTAGTGACTTAAGAAGGTGTCTCCAAGGAGGTAGTATGAGTAGAGGTGTGAATGAAGAGGAATCAGCTGTACAAAGATCCTGGGAAAGAGAGTTGAGCTTGGAGGGAGGAGCAAGGGAAGCAAAATCCCCAAGGACGGAATGAGTTTGTTCTAAGAATGGGTCTGGTGCTGAGTGAATCCGAGCTCCAGGGCAGAGCTGGTCTACATGGGTCTAATGTTGCCTACTGTTAGCCATGTTAAAGCTTCAACTCTTTTTTTTTTGTGTCTGTTTTCACAGTAATAGTACATTGAAGGTTATTATTTACTGAAGCAGCAGTCCCCAACCTTTTTGGTACCAGGGTCTGATTTCATGGAATACAGTTTTTCCATGGACCAGGTCAGGGAGGATGGCTTTTATATGAGTCTGCAAGGAATTGATCTATATATTATGGTTTCTGTGCAGTCCAACTTCTCTGCTAATGTTAATCTGTATTTGCAGTCACTCCCCAGCACCAGCATCACCACTTCAGCTCCACCTCAGATCATCAGACGTTAGATTCTCATAAGGAGAGCGCAACCTAGATCCCTCTTGAGCACAATTAACAGCAGGGTTTGGACTCTTAGGAGAGTCTAATGCTGCCAGTGATCTGACAGGGAGATCAAGCTCAGAGGGTGATGCAAATGATGGGGAGCTATAAATACAAATGAAGATGCTGCCACTCACCTCCGGCTGTGCAGCCCAGTTCCTAAGAATCTGTAGTACTCTTCTGCAGTCTGGGGATTGTGAACCACAATAATAAAGAATGTTTCCAATCTAACAGTGTTCTAAGTGAGTATTTTTTGAGATCAATCAAGTGCCAGGTGCATTTTTTGTATACATTTGATTCCAGTTAGAGTTAAATTTTCTCTTTTATTAAGAAAGTAAGCATATTTGTAAAATTGTAGGAAATAACATTTAAAAGGCCTTTTTAGGCTCGGCGCCTGTGGCTCATTGGGCTAAGGCACCAGCCATGTACACCTGAGCTGGTGGGTTCGAATCCAGCCCAGGCCACTAAACAACAATGACCGCTGCAACCAAAAAATGGCTGGGCGCCTGTAGAGGCAGGAGACTCGCTTGAGCCCAGGAATTAGAGGTTGCTATGAGCTGTGATGCCACGGCACTCTACCCAAGACGACAGCTTGAGGCTCTGTCTAAAAAAAAAGGCCTTTTTGCATTTAAAAGATTGAAATATAAATGATTTAAAAATATGTGTGTATATATTACGTACATATGAATATCTTTTCATCCTGTTTCCTAGACCTCCTTCTCCTAGGTAGTCCCTGTTTATTAGTTTCTTGGTATCTCTTAAAGGCAAGTTGTGCATATAAGGAAATGGATTTTATATTTATTTTCCTCTTGTTCAAAATCTCAAAATTAAATATATTAATTTTAAAACCCTTCAGCTTTTCAAACAGAATTTTTAGACTGCTTTTAGTTCAAACAGAAGACTTGAAGACACTAAGTTTCTGTATCCTTACAAATTGACTATTCAGTACAAAATATACATGCTGTGTCTGTGTTCCTGGTATACATTTTCATGGTGGTTGGTTGTTCTGGGGTCTGACTTCTTGGTTGGATGCCTTGCTTGTCTTTGGCCTAGAGAAATGCCCAGTGTTGAGCAGTTAAACCAATGAATGTGCTGAGAGCAGTTTAACAAGGGGCAGTTCCTGAAAGAGCTCAGTATCCGAATTAAACTGCTTAGGACTGGCATGCCATTTCTAGTCCCCTTGCTTCTTTGTTAAATTAAAAAGATAAAAGGTTAGCCAAGGCTCGGCGCCTGTGGCTCAGTGGGCTAAGGCGCCAGCCACGTACACTTGAGCTGGCGGGTTCGAATCCAGCCCGGGCCTGCCAAACAACAATGACGGCTGCAACCAAAAAATGGCCGGGCATTGTGGCGGGCGCCTGTAGTCCCAGCTCTTGGGAGGCGGAGGCAAGAGACTTGCTTGAGCCCAGGAATTGGAGGTTGCTGTGAGCTGTGATGCCACGGCACTCTATCCAGGGTGACAGCTTGAGACTCTGTCCCAAAATAAAAAAAAAAAAAAAAGGGTAGCCAAAAAGGTATTTCTTAGTGGAAAACACTTTCTTCTGGGAAAAAATTAAAGTAAAGTAACTCTGGTCCTCAACAGATGACATTTTTATTTTGGGACCAAGGGAGGCCACTGCATCAGAACTCTATAAACCTTGGCGGAGAATAGAAGCAATGAAAGACGACTCCAAGGCTTCATTCTTAAGGGACCCAAACCCCATCTTTCTTAATCACATTGATAAACGGACATGACATTTTCACGGCTTTTCACTCGCCCCTGAAGCAGAACCTTGGATAAGAAATATAGGAAGGAGGCCATGAAGGAGCATCACGGATAATTTTTGACTTTTGCAAGAATGTAAGCAGGCAGGCCCCACGGCTGCGGGCAAAGCTAGTGTGGCTGTGGCGATGAAGATGCTGTGCCCAGGATGCCCTCCCCTCCTTGCTCATGTCCTTGTGGCCCCCACTGTCCTGCCTGCTCTCCACCTGTCCCTCAGTGCACTACTGTCCATGCTGACTGCTCCTTGGGTTCTAAGATTAGAAGTGGGGAAAAGAGGAGCGAAGAGCTGGAAGAAAAGGGTAGAGGGGTTGGGGAAGAATGCCTGTCACAAGCTGGGGTGCTCCTAGGATGCCCTGTAAAGGTATCCGAGGAGGGAAAGGTCAGAGGGGCCATAGGCGCCTTCAGAGGGAAAGTACTTGTTAGCCTTTATTCCTTTGCTCCTTTGGGAGAGAAACAAAGGATGCATTAGCCCCACAGTGACAAGCAAGAAAAGCACTAAAAGCACAGCAGGACTCCAAAGGGGGTGACTTGCTCTGGCTGAGGAGTCTTTTGACTCAAGATTTCATTCCTAAGGCTAGCCAGAGCCAAGAGGCGGTTTCCCTGGAGTGAGCGGGGAGCCCGGAGGCCTTGTCCTACAAGTTTTAAAGATATACTACAGAAACAATTTCAAGTTTTTTACCTCCCAAGAAATTGGAAAATGAGGAAATACAAAAATAAGTTGAGAGAACTTACTTGAATGTGACTAATGGTCTTAGGGGATTTTTTGTTGTTGCTTGATTTAGGAAATTTGTTATTTCAATAATCAGTTTGAATATAAGCTGTTGCTCTCTGGTCATTATCTTTTGTTTTTCATTCCTTAATCACGTCGTCGCCTTACTAAAAATTCTTTTTCCTCAGCTTTCTTCATATTTTCCTTCCTTTTTTGGGCTTTCTGTAGGATTTATAATTTAAACAGAAGAAGACACTGAAATCATGTCTGCCTTGTTTATTCTTTTTGCAAACAATATCCCTTTGTGGGTTTAGTTAGAGATTTGTACTCTTTACTGATCAACACCAAAATAAATAGACCCTTAAAACTGTCAGTGACATGGGCCAGTTCTTCAGCCTGCGTCTGGAAGGGCCAGGCCAGATGGCAAAGCCAGGCCCCTGGCGCACATAATGTGTGTTCTGTGGCTCTGGCTTCAGCAGCATGGGCAGCTGACTGCTTTTTAGAGAACTTCAGCGGGGAGGGAGCAGATTTTCCACTATCCATTTGTTCCTGGGGCATCTCCTGGGATAAACCTAAGGTGGCACGAGTGGTACTTGACTGGTTAAAACCTGTCATGTCCTGGCCAAGGCACAGGCTGGAAATTCTGAACTCCTGCTCGACCACCAGCATGTTCTGTGTGTGTTGCGGTCATGAAACTTCCCGCTAGGCTCTCTGATGTGTAAGATGGAGGGGAAGACGACCCATTTTTCTGAATTTTCAAGTACTATGGCAGGAGGCGTAGTATAGTTCACCTGTGGGTCAGAATGACCAGACAGAGCCTCCCTTCTGTTCAACTCAATACGGTGTCAGTACTGTTGAGGTTAAGAGAGAAATTGCGTTCATTGCCTCCTGTGTAGCAATGGTTCACTTAGACCCTGGAGAGTTCATTATAAGTACAGCTGAAATATTGTGCTCAAGCTTCCCAATAGACAATTAATCAATAGACTGGCTGGACCTTTGAAAGAGGGATTACAAGAGGTTCTGATTGTTGTCTTCCTCTCCCCCAGCAGGAGATTGGTTTTTCTCATTAAGCTCATGAGACTATACTGTAAATATTTCCTGGGTCTATAAAGGACAGAATAACTCACTGGACCAAGGAAAAAAAAATTGCCTTTTTTTTTTTTTTTAAGACAGAGTCTCACTCTGTTGCCCCAGCTTAGGGTGTCCTGGCACCTGAAACTCCTGGACCAAGTGATCCTTTTGCCTCAGCATCTCTGAGTAGCTGGGACTATAGGTGTGTGCCACCACGTCCAGCTAGTTTTTTATTCTTTTTTTTTTAGGGGAGGTGGGTCTCACTCTTGCTCAGATTGGTCTCAAACTCCATGATACACCAGCCTTGGACTCCCAGAGTGCCAGGATTACAGGCATGAGCAACAGGGTGCCCTGCCTGGACCAAAGAAATTGTTACATGCGCAATTGACATGTAAACAAAGATCTCTCCCCAGTTATTTCAGAAATGAGCCTAGAAACAAGCCAGAGCTGCCACTGAATTTGCAGATCCTTTGCCTTTGTGAAGGGAGTCAATGACGCCAAGTAAAATCTTAGGAGAAGCTGTTTTTTTGAAAGAGGATTTGGTTTAATGAAGAGACAGCCAAGCATGGTAGATAGGGAGTAACTCCTTTGGACTTTCATGTATTTCATACAGAGCCTTCTCCATTCATATGTACTGTCTGGACATCCAAGATGCATTAGGATGGAACCTGTTTTAGATTCTGCTGTGTTTACAAGGCACTCTTATTTTTTCTTTTGATTTCCTATTTGTGCCCTGTCCCTGTCTGGCTCCACAAAGCATGGTGTGGCTCTGTAGCTCTGTGCTAAAGTGCTGGGTTGGAACCAACTTGACATTTGCCTGTTTACTGCTTCCCTACACATTACAGCTTCCTTACTTCAAATAGTGTTTAAATAGACCCAAAACATGTTTTTGGCTGTCATCCAGAGTTTGGTTTCCGCTTCCCAGTAATGCCATAAAATGCTCTGTCAAATAAATTCTCAGGAACTGAAAAGAACAAATTCCCGGCTCCATATGATTGTAGATAATGGAAGCAGGCTTCAGCTGACCACCTGGCCGGGTGCCCATGGCTTAGGCAGACCAAATTGCAGGCATCCCTTGGCAGTGCTTTTTAGCGATCAGAGTTAATTCTCTGCATGTGATGGATGAGCTTTCCGTTTAAGGAAATTTGCACATAGCATTTATCTCCACTGGGGCTTTGGATTCCATAAAATATTATCTTTACTTATCTTGCTTGGTTACCAATTAGTGTACTGCGTAGTAAAAGTTTTTGAGCTCTAGTATCAGTTTCCTATTGAGAAAACTTATAATGTTAACTATGGAAAGAATCTTTCCTTGATCTGGGGTATGTGTATGTCTCTGTGTGTGTGGTGGGGTATGGGTGTGTCGTGAGAGCAGTGTTTCTCTTTCCCATGCTTTTCAGGGTTCCACCTGGAAAAGAGACATTTTATAAAGGGACAGTTTTAAAAGATGTGAATGTATATGGAAATGCACAGCACAGTGTAGTAACCCAGGGGTTCTGTTACTACCCCTAGACCAGAAGGGAGGAAAGGAAGGGCGGTTATCAGAACCTAGAAGGAGAGGCGGGTACAGAAGGCTGCCTGCAGAGTGACTGTTAGTAGAGACACCCGTAGCCAGGCTGAAGCAATCCAGGATCTCAAGGCTACTCACTCTCCCCCCACCCTCTCATCTACTGCCAGGGCTCTCCATTGGCTGAGTGCAGAAAGAAACCAGCAGGCACAGGAGTCCTTTGATTTGGTCCTCAGAAGTCAGCCTCCCCAGGGAGAGGGCAGGACTAAGAAGACAAGTGGATTAGGAGGGCAAATGGAAGGCGTCCAGCACACATCCCAGTGTAGGTGCCCAATTATTTCTAAGAGAAGCCGTAACAGTCTCAATAAAAAACGTAAACTCATTTATTTATTTAATTGTCTATCTTTACTCTGTCTCCCTGGTAAGAGTGCTGTGGAGTCACAGCTCACAGCAACCTCAAACTCTTCAGCTTAAGCGATCCTCTAGCCTCAGCCTCCCACATAGTTGGGACTACAGAAGCCCACCACTATACCAGGCTAGTTTTTCTATTTTTAGTAGAAATAGGGTCTTGCTCTTGCTCAGGCTGGTCTCAATCTCCTGAGCTCAAGCAGTCTGTCCACCTCAGCCTCCCAGAGTGCTAGGATTACAGGCATGAGCCACCGCGCCAGCCTCACTTTTATTTTGAAACAGCAGTACTGAGACATGATGGACATATAATAAACTGCACAAACTTACATAAAAAATTTGATAAGCTTTGATAGGTACACCCATGATATCATCACCACATCAAGACAGTGAACTTACCCATCATCCTCCAACAGACCCCTTTAACTTAGCATTTAAGATATTCCATGTAGTCCTTTTAGGAGGACGTGGAAGGGTACCATGAAGGCAAGCAACAGTGGGCACTTCCTACCTTACTAAAGTTATTGAAGTTAGTGAGTTGCTGAAGTTACTGCCCGAGGTTACAATGCTGACAAGTAATAGAGCCAGAATGGGACTGAATTCCCTGAATACATTTATTACAACAATTACAAATTGCTTGCTGCCCACCTTGTAGCCAATGGAGGCACAAGTCATGGCCTGGGTTGAGAACTAGTATTCTCATCTTCCATGTCTGCAGAGCCTGTTTATTCTGGGGAAATCAGGCGCTCCCCTAGCTGGAGAAGGCTGGTCCCTGGTGCACTTCATACAAAGAAGAGTGTCTCCATGGTTAAAGGAGGGGAGGAGAAAGGGAGGGAGAAATCAGGGGAGGAGAGGGAAAAGGAGGGGAGGGGAGGGGATGCTCTGTCATGTTACAGAGCAGTGGGGGTGCAGTGGCTCCCCGTCAGCACAAGAGCTGTGGCAAGGGCCATGCTGGCATCTGTGCTGGCCTTTGAACTCCCAGGCAAGTTCAGGCCTCAAGGCCTTTGTTCTGTTTCATTCCTTAGGCCTGGATTACACATACTCCAGACTTTTGCCAGGGTCACTTCCTCATTCTGGTGACTGCTCAAATATCTCCTCGTCAGAGAAGCATTTTTTTGCCACTCTATTTCAAGTGTCACTTCTGTCACTCTCTTCCTTTCCTACTTTATTTTTCCTAATAGTAGTGACCACTATTGGGATATTAGGAGCATCAGTTCTCGTGCCTTTTAGTTTTGGGACCTCTGCACTAGCTTAAAAATTCCTGAGGACCTTGAAAAGCATACATTTATGTGGGTTATATCATACAAAACTTTATCATGTCAGAAATGAAGTCAGAAATTGTAAAATTTTTTATTCAGTGAAAAAAATAAACCCATGATGATTAACATAAATAACGTATGAAAAAATAGCTGCATTTCCCAAAACAAAATATGTAAGTGAGAAGAATGACATTCATTGACATTTCTGTACATTTTTTCTGCTCCTAGGAGCTAGCCAGCTTGTTCCATCTGCTTCTGTGTTCATTCTAAGATCTATTATTGTGGAAAATCTCGATGATGAAAATCTGGCCTCACACAGATATGTAGCTGGAAGAGAGGGATAGTTTAATAGTCTTTTCAAATAATGGTGGCTATTCTATTTAATATTATACCAAACTCAACAAATGGTCCTTTTTTAAAGGTTAGTTGTTCGGACTTTGTACCCTAGGCGTAGGCATGTAAGCCATTCCCAAGCAATGAGATGGCTGCTTTTTAAAGGAAACGTTGAGACCGGCTAGCTAAACTAAAGGAAAGGGTGGCTGCTGACCCTAGCAGAACCTAGCTACACCTATGGCTCTGAGGGCATTGACCCGTGCTCTAGGTTCCCTGAACCTGGCGCCCCTGGCCGTGGCTGCTCCTGTCTCGAGCCTGCTCCCCGCCACCCAGGTGATGAACAATGCCTTTCTCCAACTGCCCTCTGCCTTGATGTTGCTCCCCTATCGCACAGTTCTTACTTCTGTGGCCTTCAATGCCAAGTTTGTGTCCTGGAAGAGCCATACCAAGTACACCATTAGACCATTGAGGAAGAGGAAGTCTGGGGGCTGAGACCACACAGGCCGAATCCGAGTGCATGGTATTGGCGGGGGCCACAAGCAACTTTATCGCATGATTGACTTTCTGCCTTTCCAGCCTGAACAAGAGACCAAGCCTGAACCCTTTGAGGAGAAGGTTATCAGAGTCCGCTATGATCCCTGCAGGTCAGCAGACATAGCTCTGGTTGCTGGGGGCAGCCGGAAACACTGGATTGTTGCCACAGAAAACATGCAGGCTGGAGATGTAATCCTGAATTCTCACCACATAGGCTGAATGGCAGTTGCTGCCGGGGAAGGGGATGCACATCCTCTTGAGGCCCTGCCTGTGGGGACCCTCATCAACAATGTGGAAAGCGAGCCAGGCCGGGGGGCCCAGTATATCTGAGTTGCAGGGACATGTGGTGTGCTGCTTCGGAAGGTAAATGGGACAGCCATCATCCAGTTGCCCTCTAAGAGGCAGATGCAGGTGCTGGAAACATGCATAACAACAGTCGGCCGAGTATCCAACGTTGATCATGATAAACACCACCAACTTCTTGATGGAATTTTTCCTTGATTATCCATCCCTCATGTTATTGCTACATTTCTTGAAATAGGAAATGAAAAGTTAATGTTTTCTAACATTGTGCTTTGAGGAATATTTGTTGAAAATATCTCATGTTTGTTGGCATGCTTTTATTCATCTTTTCAAATCCCATTTATGTCCGTTACTTTATTCAAATAAGAAGATTCTGCCTTTTAGAAATATCCTTAAGCCAGTACAGGAATAGTTAAGCATCCTAGTCAATAGACATGTTCAGTAAATTAGGCAGCCACTTTATCTGCATGTTCACAATGTTACAATGTCATTGATCTATAATTTTATATTTGTCTCTTTAAGATCCGTACAGGTTTACAGCACCAGATAATCTGGCCCTGTCAGCCCAGCTGTGTTCCTCTGGATGAAAAACTCCTTCCCCAGCTGTTAAAAGAAGCAGGCTATACTACCCATATGGTAGGAAAATGGCACCTAGGAATGTACCGGAAAGAATGTCTTCCAACACGCCGAGGATTTGATACCTACTTTGGTAATGGAAATGCACGTTTCTTTAACAACTCAGACTAGCTGTGGCCATCTCGTAAAACACACCCAAGTGCAATCAAATGAAATAACTGGAAACTTGAACACAGAATGAATCAGTCAGCACCACAGTGGGGCCACTTTCTAATGTTCCCTCCATAAATGTGACTCTGTGCTCAGCTCATGGTGGGCATGGGCCCACAGCAAGGCAATTACCTTTGCCTGAGTATTAAATGCCACCTTGGGGCCCTGGAAGAGTTTACTACCTTCACATCAGAGACCATTGTACTCTCAGGAGGGATACGGATTGATTTTTTTTTTTTTAATTCCAGCAAAACCTACTATAACCTTTTCTTCACAAAGGGTTAGTACATTTTTTTTTTTCTCCTCGTGGACTATATTCAAAGGGTTTTCCCCTACCCCCAACCCTGGAGCAAGGGAGAGACTCTTATTATTGGTTTCCCTTTCCCATCTGTGAGAAATCTGTTTTTGAAATCACTAGGTTGAGGAAGATAGATTTAAAGAAATAAAAGGGGCCAGGCTGGGGACCTCATTTCTACAAAATAATACAAAAATTAGCTGGGCATGGCAGCATGCACGTTGTGGTCCCACCTACTCAGGAGGCTGAGGCAGGAGGATCACTTGAGCCCAGAAGTTTGAGGTTATAGTGAGCTACGATCATGCTACTGGACTCCAGCCTGGGTGACAGAAATAAAAAATAAAATAAAATAAAATGAGGAAGGCACATAACAAATAGCAATAGGAATGATACAAAGATAGAATAAAAAGTATTTTATACACTTGATAACCCTCTAAAACAGTGGTTCTCAACCTTCTTAATGCTGCAATGTATTTTCATTGTTAAAAAGGGGTCACGACCCACAGGTTGAGAACTGCTGTTCTAAAATAAATGTGAAACCTAGAGTTTGTGCCCTCTTTAAACCCTCTTACAAACCATGCCTTAATTAATAACCTATTTATCTTGCCAGTAGCTGTGTATCTTTCTGTCAAGTTCTCTTTAAATGGAGCTATCTTTCTATCTAGCTATTTAGCTACTTACCTGCCTCCCATTTGTTTCTTCGTTTATTTACAATCTGCTATAGTACAAAAGGGACACATATGGAACATAAAAATTTAAATAGAATAAAATTTCAGGAGAAGTAGAAAAAGATGGAATAGTTTAATAGCACCATATTATAAAAAAAAAAAATACATGGTTGTAAGCAGGCTTCACATTTAACTCTAAGATTTGAAATCTTTTTTTTTTTTTTTTTGAGACAGAGCCTCAAGCTGTCACCCTGGATAGAGTGCCGTGGCATCACAGCTCACAGCAACCTCCAATTCCTGGGCTCAAGCAAGTCTCCTGACTCTGCCTCCCAAGTAGCTGGGACCACAGGCACCCGCCACAACGCCCGGTCATTTTTTGGTTGCAGCCGTCATTGTTGTTTGGCTGGCCGGGGCTGGATTCGAACCTGTCAGCTCAGGTGTACGTGGCTGGCGC
This sequence comes from Perodicticus potto, assembly GCA_963574655.1. Lineage (NCBI taxonomy): Eukaryota > Metazoa > Chordata > Mammalia > Primates > Lorisidae > Perodicticus > Perodicticus potto. The sequence goes on along the minus strand of CAUYRH010059567.1, from coordinate 382 downwards.
CTCAGCCCGTTGAGCCACAGGCGCCGAGCCAAGATTTGAAATCTTTTATGTCCAAACCAAAAAAAAAAAAAAAAAGAAAAGAAAAGAAAAGAAAAGAAAAAAGCTATTAGAATTACATTATTTACAAGATAAATTGAAACCAGATGTTCAGGAAGAGTAAAGCAATTTTTGGCTCATAGGCCTGAAAGAAATATCTCCTTTGGGAGAAGGTAAGGTGGACAACATCCTTAAAAATATCACTTTAGGCTCGGCGCCTGTGGCTCAACAGGCTAAGGCGCCAGCCACGTACACCTGAGCTGGCGGGTTCGAATCCAGCCTGGGCCCGCCAAACAACAATGACGGCTGCAACCAAAAAATGGCCGGGCGTTGTGGCGGGCGCCTG
>CAUYRH010059563.1:0-25003 GCA_963574655.1 Perodicticus potto | reverse complement strand
AAAAGTATCCAATGTACTCAGCCCTAATATAGAGCTAATTTATAGCTTTCATATGAAGGCTAAAACCCAATTATAGCACAAGAATACAGGGAAAAGGGAAAGGGAGGGGAGGGGAGAGGGAAGGATGGGTGGAGAGAGGGCAATTAGTGGGATCACACCTACGGTGCATCTTAGTAGGTAGGGTACTGGTGAAACTTATTAAATGTAGAGTATCAACGTCTTCATATAGTGATTAAGAAAATGCCATGAAGGCTATCTCTCACAGTACGATCAAAATGTTTCTGATTGTATATGAAGCACATTCTGCCCTATGATTGCACCAATGTACACAATTATGATTTAATAAAATTATTTTAAAAAAATAGCTAGGCATTGTGGCGGGCACCTGTAGTCCCAGCTACTTGGGAGGCTGAGGCAAGAGAGTCACTTGAGTCCAAGATTTGGAGGTTGTTGTGAGCTATAACACCACGACACTCTACTGAAGGTGACAAAGTGAGACTCTGTCTCAAAAAATAAAGTAATAGGCTCAGCAATTGTAGCACAGTGGTTATGGCGCCAGCCACATACACCAAGGGTGGTGGGTTCAAACCCAGCCCAGGCCAGCTAAACAACTGCAACAGAAAAAAAAAAAAAATAGCCAGGCATTGTGGTGGGCACCTGTAGTCCTAGCTACTTGGGAAACTCAGTCAAGTGAATTGCTTAAGCCCAAGAGTTGGAGATTGCTGTGAGCTCTGATGCCACAGTACTCTACTGAGAGTGACATAGTGAAACTCTGTCTCAAAAAAATTAATTAATAAAATAAAATAAAATAAATGCATAGGCATAGAAGAACTAAAAACATTATATAGATACGGAATTAGTACTACCCATGTATAATGTGCATCCTTATTTTTCCCTCAAAAAATTGGGCAAAAAGGGACACATTATACATGGCAAAATATAATACTTCAAAGTACCTGTGTGTCGTCTCTCTTTATCACTCCCCATAACTAATCAGGTGCCAAAACCTATTGATTCTATCTCCAAAATGTCCCTTGAATATGATCTTCCTCTCCTGCCTATATTTTAAGTTTAGATCCTAATTGCTCCTTAGTTAGTCTCTGGGACCAGTCATCCTACCTGATTACTCTTTTCTAGTAGCCTAACCATTATTAGTATCAATTTGATCTTGTTATTTCTCTTTAAAAATGTCTTGTGGCTCTAGCTGGGCACAGTGGCTCACGCATATATTCCTAGCTCTCTGGGAGGCTTAGGCAGGTAGATTGCTTGAGTTCAGGAGTTCGATAACAACATGAGCAAGAGTGAGACCCCATCTCTACTGAAAACAGAAAAACTAGCCAGGCATTGTGTTGGGCACCTGTAGTCCCAGCTACTTGGGAAGCTGAGGCAAGAGGATCACTTGAGCCGAAGAGTTTGAGGTTGCTGTGAGCTATGACACCTTGCTCTACTCCGGGCAAAAGAGTGAGACTCTCTCAGAAAAAAAAAAAAAAAAATTTCTTGTGGCTCTTTGCTGTCTACAAAAGTAAATTTAAAGGCATTACATTCAAGCCATTTACAGACCATCCCAAATTTAGTCTTATTTCCTGCTATTCTATCTCTAGACCTGAATTACACATTTTCATTCTCTCCTAGCCATGCTCTTTGTTTGAAATACTTTTTTCCTTTCTTCTCCTTCATAAATAGGAGTCCTCATGTAAGTGTACCCAATACATTTTTGTAAAGTGAAATCACACTTAATGTGATTTTTTCTTTTTCTGTTATCTGTACTAGATTAGTAAAAATGTGAGACTTTCTCTGTGCTGATAAACATCACTTACTACAGGTATTTGCCTATTTTCTTCTTTCTTTTTTTTGAGATAGAGTCACCTTTTGTTGCCCTGGGTAGAGTGCTATGGTGTCATAGCTCACAGCAACCTCAAACTCTTGGGCTCAAGCAATTCTCTTGCCTCAGCCTCCCCAGTAGCTGAGACTACAGGTGCCCGCTACAACACCCAGCTATTATTACTTTTTTATTTTATTTTATTTTTTTGTAGAGACAGAGTCTCACTTTATTGCACTCGGTAGAGTGCTGTGGCATCACACAGCTCACAGCAACCTCCAACTCCTGGGCTTAGGCAATTCTCTTGCCTCAGCCTTCCTAGTAGCTGGGACTACAGGCGCCCGCCACAATGCCTGGCTGTTTTTCTGTTTTTTGCAGGTCGGCCAAGGCCGGGTTTGAACCTGCCACCTTCGGTATATGGGGCCTGCGCCCTACTTGATGAGCCATAGGTGCCGCCCTACCCAGCTATTTTTAAAGACAGAGTCTCACTCTTGCTCAGGCTGGTCTTGAACCTGTGAGCTCAGGCAGTCCACCCATCAAAGACTCACTTAATCACCCTAGGACTGAGTGCCTTGGCATTATTGCTCACAGCAAACTCAAACTCTTGGGCTCAGGTGATCCTCTTGCCTCAGACTCCCTAGTAGCTGGGACAACAGGCTGCCACCACAATGCCTGGCTATTTTTAGAAATGGGGGTCTCACTCTTATTCTTGAACTCCTGAGCTCAAGCAATCTACCATTCCAGAGCCTGTTTTCTTTATGTCTAGTATTTTTTTTTTTCACTAAATGCAAGTTCCATGTGGGGCACATACTTAGTCTTATTCAGCACTACATCCTAAGTATCTAGAACCAAGTAAGTATTTCACAAGTATTTGTCATATAAGACAATATGGCCCTTTAAGTCTAACTTGAATATATTCAGGACTCAAAATAGATTGCCATTTTTTTTTAAAAAAGAGACTTACCTATAACAATGAAGTTTCGTAACTTTTACTGTTGCTGATAATTCCCATTCAGTGACATTATTTAAATCTCATCCTGTACTCAAACAGAACAATTTGTTCTTCAGACAGGAAATCGTTGCTTTGTGTTTGTTTCCACATTTATAGCAAATGTACACCAAATAATTGGGATAAGTACATTGAGATGTGGTCATCTGCATTACCTGACTGGTTAGTAATGGGAGCTTTGTGAGTATCAGAGAAAATAGTTCAGTTTTTTTCTTAAATAATACAATACTGCTTGTATGTCTTCATCTATCTAGATATATACCAAAAATATTATTTCCCAAACTTTTTAGCTAAGGACCTTTATGGGCATCTGTCTAAATTATACATGTCCTCTCTCCATCTTTCAGAATGTATTTACTGATCCCTCATTTCTCCTGTGATTTTTTTGCCTTTTTGTTTTTTAAGACAGAAGTCTCACTCTGTCACTCTGGGTAGAGTGCGATGGGCATCAGAGCTCGCAGCAACCTCAAACTCTTGGGCTCAAGCAGTGCCCTTGCCTCAGCCTCCCAAGTAGCTGGGACTACAAGTGCCCTCCACAACACCTGGCTATTTTTTCTATTTTTAGTGGAGATGGGGGTCTCTCTCTTGCTCAGGCTGGTCTCCCAACTCCTAAGCTCAAGAAATCCACTTGCTTGGGCCTCCTAGAGTGCTAGGGTAATAGACGTGAGCCACTGCACCCAGCCAATTTTTTGCTTTTATATTGGGTATTTTTTTTTTTTTTTTGGTCTTGTTTTTGTTTTTGGCTTTTAACAAAATTTTTATCATTTCCTTCCTCTGTGTGCTTTCCAAACTGATAACTCTGAATTCTTTTCCTTTTAAATGCTTTCTTTCAGGCTCTTATCCTTCCTTTCCTGCCCATGTCTTCCATCCATAAGACAAATGACTACCTTCTCCATACCAGACCTAGAAACCACTAAAAGAAGAAAGTACTAAAACAAAGTCTTGGAGGCCTAAAATAGAATCAGTTTTCCTGTTCCTTGTGGGATTAAAAAGGGAAAGGCAGTCTTGGTTATCCTATTCTTATCTGGTGACATTTAAAGTTTCCATATGGGGCAGTGCCTGTGGCTCAAAGGAGTAGGGCGCCGATACTGGAAGTGGTGGGTTCAAATCCAGCCCCGGCCAAAAAAAAAAAAGTTTCTATACAGTGTTGCCACCCTCCCAAATAAAAGGGAAGAGCTCATGTTGCCAAAGATAACTTAACTCCTGTTCTTATCCATGCACATTCCAATCCCCTTTAATATACTTCTGTTTGGAAATTAAAGGCAATCCTAGTTCAGGATTACTTGGAACCAACAGTTGCAGTGGTCAACCTTAGCATGCTCGATTTTACCATATATTCAGTGTCTTGCCATAGTGAGGACTATTGCCAGTTCACGTTTACAACTATCATTAAACACCCCATAATGCACATATAACCCACCTCTTACTTTTCAGTCTTGGCTGCTTTACTCTCTCCACATTTTAATCTCTAAAGGAGAATGATCCTTCCTCGAGCTCTAATCTACCCGTATGACTGTTAGTTGGAATGGAATAGCTGGCAAGCTACTACCCTCTACAGAAGGCTACTATGACAATTGCCATCTTTCCATCCTCTGACTTATGACATGGGCCTGTTCCTTCTCTTACCGTGTCATTGTAGATACTCTATCATTAGGATGTATGATTACACTGTCCTCTGTGTTCACCTGCCCTGGCATACTGCTCTCACCATGGTGTTGCTCTCAAACTATTATTAGTCCCCTTTTTCATTCTGTCCTCTCTGTACACTCCCCCACCTCCACTTCCCCTACAAACTTCTTACTCTGTTAACTTGATAAATTCCAAATGTGAGGACTTCTTACTTCTCAGTGAAGCTAAGGACCTCTTACCAGGACCTTACATTTAAGCAACTTGTTTTTTGCCATGTTTCCTTATGGTATCAGTCTGTCTGTTATTTAAGAACTTTGCTTCAAACAAATTTTTAGAGTTAAGGCTCATCCCGTTACACAGCTTCAAATCCTTTCTTCAAAGATGAAAATATCCTTTCACATCTTATTTAGTGAGCTCTATTTAAATATGTTGCCCTTGAAGTTAGTTTCTGCACTAGCTGTTTATGTATAGTGAGTATAAGAGCCTAAGCATATCCCTAATAAAGAAGTTCTTCAAGTTCATAGAGTTATAGTAATGTACACACAGTGTAAGTGTAGTCTGGGCTGGATCTCATTGTATAATACTTTAGAGAGAGTTCTGAGTTGTGTGGGTCCCCCACTCCACCCTGCCATCCTCATGGTGTTTCCTGTAATTCATTAAATTGCTTATAGTCTCATTTATCTGCCAGAACCCACCCATTTCCAGGGTTGGCCTTTTCCTTCCTATTCCTTATGAGTGTAAAGTCTGCGTCTTAGAAAGTTCTGATGAAACAAGTGGTACTTGGTGTTCTTTGAACATGAATGATATTGTTTAGAAAACATTTAAATACATAGAGGCTGCATGTTCACTGCTGCTGTTAGGCCTTGTACTTGTCTGGCAAATTTTAAGCTCCTTGAGGCTTAAAATTACATAGTCAAGTCTGTATTCCCAATATTGTCATTTAGCATACGTAATACCCAGTAAACATTAAGTATTCAGTAAAAAGCATTCAGAGCTTCTACACCTATGAATCATGCATAAGTCCAGAAATTTTCCCCAAAATTGTATTTTGGTTTTTTAACTCTGATAACATAGGGATGTGAGTTTTGAACATAGGGATATTAGTTTTGATTTTGTTTTTTTTTTTTTACACTTTGTATATTTGATTTCATTATAAACCTTTCCTGGTTTGTAGACTTTAGAACATTTGTTAGTTTAAAATAAAACAAATGGCTTGGCACCTGTAGCTCATCAGCTAGGGTGCCAGCCACATACACTGGGGCTGGCGGGTTCGAACCTGGCCCAGGCCTGCCAAACAACGACAACTCCAACCAAAAAAAAAGCCAGGTATTGTGGCGGGCGCCTATAGTCCCAGCTACTTAGGAGGCTGAGACAAGAGAATTGCTTAAGCCCAAGACTTTGAGGTTGCTGTGAGCTGTGACGTCACAGCTCTCTACCAAGGGCAACATAGATTCTGTCTCAAAAAAAAAAAATAAATATAAAACAAGAATACTACTCTATTAGAAGTTACATATTTATTATAGCTTAAATTGTTTGAAATCATAGATTCAGGAGTCATACTTCTTTCATTCTTCATTCTATTCTAGTGTTTTTCAAAGTTTTTTGATGGTAACACATAGTAAAAACTGGACTTTGCATTGTGACCAGGGGACGCAACAACACACAGACACACATGTATAGATACCTACATCCTATGCTGAAAGAAAAGTACCTTGAAATAGTTTTCACCTTGTAATATTTGGAGCTATGCATTGTTTTCTGTTCTATTTCATTTTTAAGCTACTGATCAAGATCTAATAAATTGACCTTCATTCTTACAAAGTCCTGTGGCAATATCTGTTTATATATTACTCACACAGCTAGCATATTCAGTACTTACTATATCATTTATTGTTATTCTTCATCACTTAATTAAAATTTGCCAGACAAGTACAAGGCCTAATAGCAGCAGCATACTCAGCATACTATTTCCACCTATTTTAGAAACACTATATATAAAGCATATACTATTAAAACATATAACTTAATTTTTCCTTTAACTTTTATTACATATGCATTTCATGACTTGAGGAAAGTCATGTTAACGTACAGTTCACAAAATGGAGATAATACTAATGTCTACTTCAAGAGAAATATTGTTAGGAATAGCTTAAATATGTAAAATACTCAGCATACTGTTTGGCAAGTAATCTTTTTTTTGGCAGGGGGACGGGGGGCAGAGTCTTACTGTGTAACCCTGGGTAAAGTGCCATGGCATCACAGCTCACAGCAACCTCAAACTCTTTGGCTTAAGCGATTCTCTTGCCTCAGCCTCCCAAGTAGCTGGGGACTACAGGCACTCGCCACAATGCCCAACTGTTTTTTGGTTGTAGTTGTCATTGTTGTTTGGCAGGCCCGGGCTGGATTCGAACCTGCCAGCTCCAGTGTATGTGGCTGGTGCCCTAGCCGCCAAGCCACAAGCACCGAGCCTGGCAAGTAATCTTGACACCTCTCATTTCTGCTGTTACTATTAAACTTACTTTGAATTCCCTGTAACTCTGAGGTCTACTACAAAAAAATTACTTTGATTTGAATTTTCCACCTATTTAGAAACACTATATATAAAGCATATACTATTAATACATATAACTTAATTTTTCCTTTAACTTTCATTACATATACATTTCATGTATTTTAATTGCATTTCTTTTTTTTTTTGAGACAGAGCCTCAAGCTGTCACCCTGGATAGAGCGCTATGGCATCACAGCTCACAGCAACCTACAATTCCTGGGCTCAAGCGAGTCTCCTGCCTCCGCCTCCCAAGTAGCTGGGACTGCAGGTGCCCGCCACAACACCTGGCCATTTTTTGGTTGCAGCCATCATTGTTGTTTGGCAGGCTCGGGCTGGATTCAAACCCACCAGCTCAGGTGTACGTGGCTGGCGCCTTAGCCCGCTGAGCCACAGGCGCCGAGCCTTTTAACTGCATTTCACTGTATAATTTAAATATCAGCGAAATGCATAGGCCCTAAACCTTTAATTCATTGTGTTTTGACGAAAACGTATAACCTACCCCCCATCAAGCAAGACACAGAACATTCTGATCACACCAGCCCTTGGGTCCCATCCTAGGCAGTTATCTCCTGTCCCCGTAGGAAATCACTGCTCTCATTTTTTTCACCATAGTTCACTTTTGTTTATTCCACAACTTTATCTAAGCAGTTATACAAAATGTATTTTTTTACATCTGGCTTTTTTACTGTTGTTCAGTATAATGAGGTTCAGGTTCATCATTGTCATTGCGTATATCAGCAGTGTGTTCCTTTGTATTGCCAAATAGTATTCCATTGTGTGAACGCACCACATTCTGTTATTTCTAGTTTAGACTATAAGTGAAGGCCTGCTATAGACAATTGTGTTAAAAGGATTTTTATAGATAGGTGTTTTCATATCTTTTGCATTAATATTTAGAAGAATTACAGGTAGGTATTTTTCTTAATTTTATGAGAAATTTCCAGATAAATTCCAAAGTGGTTGTGCCATTTTATACTCTTACCAGTAATATGTGAGTGGTCTAGATGCTCTACGTCCTTTCCGACATTTGATGTTACCATTCTGTGATTTTAGTCATTTTAGTGTCTGCATAGTGGCATCTTATTATTGTTTTAATTTATACCCCCCTGATCTTCAGCACTTTTTCATATGCTTTTTGAACATTCATATGTTATCTTTAGGTTGTGATCTCTCTCTCTATTTTATGTATGGTATAAGGTATGCATCTTCTCTTTGTATTCTAAGATATGTATGGTTTTCTGATAAGAGATTAGGATCTAATACAGAGGTGTCCAACTCGTGGCCTGAGGGCCACTTGTAGCCCAGAATAGCTAAAACATTTGTGAGATTAAACTTGCTTAAAACATTGTGAGATTTTTCTGTGATTTTTTATTTTATGGTGGAATTATATTGCATAGTTCTTGAGCAAGAACTTTGTAGAAGACAATGGTCATGTCATAATGTCACATAAAATAAACATACGTACGTTCTCACTGTTCATATGCAGGCATGACTTCAGTTTTATGGTGGTGTGCAGCTAGCAGTGTAATCTTCCAAGAGCTGACGGTTGAATTGACACCATCAGACATTACATGTGCTCATGGTGCGTTGGCTAGGCAGCAGTTATCGATAATATTGCAACCTACCATTTTAACATTAGGCATTTAATGTTATTTAGAGTCAGGTAAGCATTCTTATTTGATTAAGGGAACTTCCACACCTCAGCTGTGCCTCGCACGTAGTCTGCCATGCTTTATGGTCGGCCCCCTGCTTTATACTGCATCAGATGGGGAAGGGCCCAAACCTTGCTTTCTATTTTCCTGTCAGTTACTGTTCATCATAGAATTAAATTATAGCCCCTTATCTGTTATTATTTTTTTAATCCTGTCATGGCTTATACAACATCTCAAAAGAAAACAGAGCCCCCCCAAAAAAATTATGGATGAAGGAAGATTGTTCAATGAAAAGTGGACAGATGACTGTTTTGTTATTGAGGCAAATAGTAAGGCACCCTGCTTAATTTGTAGGGAATTTGTACAAAATTTTCAAAGACTATAATTTGAAAAGGCATTATATGCAAAAACATGCTGCCAAATTTAATGTGTATAAAGGATTGTGTTGTAAGAACAAAATAGTGGGTGGCTCCTGTGGCTCAAAGGAGTAGGATGCCAGCCCCATATGCCGGAGGTGGCGGGTTCAAACCCAGCCCTGGCCAAAAACTGCAAATAAAACAAAATAAAATAATTAAAAAAAAAAAAAAAAAAGAACAAAATAGTGGAACTGAGAAGTCTGTCTTCTCAATTAAAAGAAAAATTTAAGTTATAGCTCAGATTCTATTGTAAAAGCTAGTTATGTGGAAGTATATTTAACAGCAAAAAAATCAAAACCATTTACTGATGGCGAGTTTATTAAGCAATGTATAGAAAGCATGGCAGATATAATTTACCCTGAAATAAAAGGGGGATATTTCTAAAATCCATTTGTCTCATCAGATATATGGCCAGGTAAATGAAATCGGAAAATCTTTTGAAAGAAGTTTAGAGAGTAAAGCTGCTAACTGTAAATTTTATGCTTTGGTAATGGATGACAGCACTGATGCCACAAATATAGCTCAACTTGCCATTTTTTTTTAGAGGTGTTAATGACGAATATAATGTCACTGAAGAAATGGCTTCTCCAGTGCCTTTAAAATTCACAACTAAAGAGCTTTATATGAAGCAGTAAAAAATATTTCTTTGTCTATTGTCAACATATCTGGTATAGTTACTGATGCTGCCTGGCAATGTTAGGTAAAAAATAGGGTCTTGGCTCGGCACCTATAGCTCAGCAGCTAGGGCGCCAGCTATGTACACTGGAGCTGGCGGGTTGGAACCCAGCCCAGGCCTGCCAAACAACAATGACAACTACACCAAAAAAAAAAAAAAAAAAAAAAAAAACATAGCCAGGCATTGTGGTGGGCGCTTATAGTCCAGCTCATTGGGAGTCTGAGGCAAGAGAATCACTTAGGCCCAAGAATTTGAGGTTGCTGTGAGCTATGATCCATGGCACTCTACCAAGGGTGACATAATAAGACTCTGTCTAAAAAAAAAGATAGAGTCTTGTAAAATTAAAGAAGATGATGCATTTGCCACCCAAAATTCACATTTGATGAAGTGTCATTGCATAGTACATGGAGAAAATTAATACACAAAAACTTTAAAAATGGATAACCTCATGCAAATCATCATCAAGACTGTGAATTTCATAAAGACCATGAGAGTGAATCGGCAATTATAGGAATTTCTTAACAGTATTGATGCTGACTATGGTGACATCATTTACTTTTTGGAAATAGAATTGTTAAGTTGAGACCAAATATTGAAAAGATTCTATGATTTGCAACATATTATCAAGTCATTTATAATTCCAAAAACCAAATTTATGCGAGACCTTGACAATGAAAACTGGCTTAGAGATTTATTGCATTTTTAGTGGATTTAACTGCTCATTTAAATGAGTTAAGCATGCACATTCAGGGTGAAAACCAACGTATAAATACAATGTTGGGCAGTGCCTGTGGCTCAGTGAGTAGGACACTGGCTCCATATACTGAGGGTGGCGGGTTCCAACCAGGCCCCGGCCAAACTGCAACAAAAAAATAACCGGGCATAGTGGCGGGCACCTGTAGTCCTAGCTACTTGGGAGGCTGAGGCAAAAGAATCACCTAAGCCCAGGAACTAGAGGTTGCTAGGAGCTGTGACACCACGGCACTCTACCAAGGGCCACAAAGTGAGACTCTGTCTCAAAAAACAAAAAAGGAAAGAAAAAACTACAATGTTTAAAACCACAGCAGCATTCAAAATGAAACTGAAATTATGGCAAACAATTTTATTTATTTCAACACATTGGCTAACACAGTCCTGTGAACAGCAAAATAGGCAGCCTTACTTTTTTGATTTGATGTAAGAATTTGAAAACAGATTTTAAGATTTCCAGGAAAATAGTCATTATTTAGGTGCATTTGTGACTCCATTTTCAGTCAACATAAATATGTTACCTGCCAATTTTTAAAGGGAGTGCATAGAGTTGCAATCTGATGTTCAGCTTAAAGAAGAATTTGATCATGTCTCTTTACTGACCTTTTATAGGTTCTATCTTCCCAGAGACAAATATCCCTCACTTCACAATCACTACATATTCATGCCATCATTTTTTGGCAGTATCTACATTTGCAAACAACTATTTTTAAGAAAAAAGCATGTTAAGAGTAAAATTGGTGAGCACCTTGAGAGCTCACTGACATTTGCAACTACTTCCATCAAACCAGATATTGATGCATTAATTTCTCAAATACAGTCTCACATATCCCACTCATTTTATGTTGCCCATTTTTCTTTTACTTTTATAATTAAAAACATTCCCCAAACCCAAGATGTTTTATCACTTGGATATGTGCGTTTTCTATATTAGTGATTGCAAACTTGGGACCTGCTTGACAATTTTGTAAGACTCTGTGAATAATTAAGTCCACTGCATAATTAGGATTACCAGAGGACTTTTTCATTTTTCTATAGTGGCAAATGTCACAAAAATTTGCACAGACCTTTTTTTGCTCCTCAGCTTTCTTTAGTGTTTATGTATTAATGTGTGGCCCAAGACAACTCTTTTTCCGGTGTGGCCTGGAGAAGCTAAAAGGTTGGACACTCCTAATATTACATTTACAATTGTACATTAACAATTATAACTTTTTTCAATGAGCAAATTCACACCTATTGGGTACAGTGCATACTATCTTGGTGAAGGGCATGCTTACATGTCTTAGTCTGAACTTGAACAAAAGGAAAGTATGTAAACAAGACATGTGTACCCCCTAATATTCTGGGAGGATAAAAGAAGAAATACAAATTTTTTGACAAAAAATAAAGAAAAAGATTTTTTAAATCACACTTTTCAGTTGGAACAAATGTATCATTGTAGTGATAATGTTGATAATGGGGGATGCTATGCATGTGTGGGCAGGAGGTATATGGAAAATCTCTATACCTTCTGCTCAATTTTGCTATGAACCCAAAAGTGCTCTAAAAAATAAACTATTTCAAAAATTGTATTTTAGAGCCAGGTGGTTCACACCTATAATCCTAGCACTCTGGGAGGCTGAGGTGGGGAGGATTGCTTGAGCTCAGGAGTTTGAGACCAGCCTGAGCAAGAGCGAGACCCCATCTCTACTTAAAATAGAAAAATTAGCTGAGTGTCATGGCAGGCACCTGTAGTTTCAGACACTTGGGAGGCTGGGGCAGTAGTTTGACGTTGCTGTGACCTAGGCTGATGCCAGGACACCCTAACTCATGCAAAAGAGCAAGACTCTGTCTCCAAAAAAATAATAATAATAATTTAAAGAAATAAAAATTACAGTTTAGGATTCTTACTTTATATTCAGAGCATTCTACCTTTATCAGTTCATTAATTTGTTAAGTACTTGAATTCCTGTACACATTGTCTTCCTCATCTTAAAAAGTTACTTATGTGAACCTAGTCCAGAATATGTACATAACTTATTTTGACCACATACCTAGGCCAAAAAATAAAACAGAAAAAAAATAAAAATCTTAAAACATTTTATCTTAGTTTGATTAGAACTTTTCACAGGACTATGGAATTTGAATGTTGAAGCAGCTACATGGATGCTGTTTACACACATTCTTAGGCTGTCACCAGGCAACCTACTACCTAGAAATATCCCACTTGTACTATTTGTACTAAATTTAACTATGTATAGTCTTGAATAGAATTTATTACATTTTAGTCAAATAATAAGTGACAATCTGTCCTTATATATGTAAATAATTGCTTTTGTAAATATCTGTGGTGCAAGTTGACTCCAGAGGAATCTTCTAAGTTTATTCTACTTCAAAATCAGTTGAAAAAAAAATTTTTTTTTAAAGAGACAGAGTCTCACTTTATCGCCTTCGGTAGAGTGCCGTGGCCTCACACAGCTCACAGCAACCTGCAACTCCTGGGCTTAGGTGACTCTCTTGCTTCATTCAGCCTCTCGAGTAGCTGGGGCTATAGGCGCCCGCCACAACGCCCGGCTATTTTGTTGTTGTTGTTGTAGTACGGCGGGGACGGGTTTGAACCCACCACCCTCGGTATATGGGGCCAGCACCCTACCCATTGAGCCACAGGCGCCACCCCAGTTGAATATTTTTTTTAAGTCATTAAAATTTTCTCTCTTTACTGTAATGTTAAATTCTATACCATTTTCCAAAAATTAAAATTTAATTTAAATGAGTTGAAGCCCTTTTTTATCAGTATTACCAAACTTTAAAATCTACTTTCTTTCAGCAATTGAAAAGGCATTTCCACAAGGGTTTCTGTATAAGTTTGTCATCACCTTCATCCAGAATAGGTGCTCTACTTCCAGGTGCTCGGGCAGCTAGTTATAGTTTATTAGGGATTCCAGAGTGTGAATTATTTGCCAGTTAAGAGGTTTAATTTATATGTGAAAATGACTCATTGTAGAATACTTTTGTACTTTGTCTTTTAAAAGAGTCATTTCAGGCTATGTGTGCTGTAATCCTAGCTGGCACTTTGGGAGGCTGAGGTGGGAGGATTGCTTGAAGCCAGGAGTTTGAGACCAGCCTAAGCAATAGCAAGACTCTGACTCCACAAAACATTTTAACAAAACTCAGCCGGGCATCATGGTGTGCACCTGTAGTCCTGGCTACTCAGGAGGCTGAGGCAAGAGTATCACTTCAGCCCCAGAGTGTGAGGTTGCAGGACCTGTAATGATACCACTGCTGTGCTGTAGCCCAGGCAACAGAACAAAAAAACCCCCAAAAACAAAATGTATCACTAAAGAATTGCCTCATAAATGGCAGAAAAACATCCCAGTCCAGTTATGGTACCGGCCTAAGTCTTGAAAATAAAACCTTGCAGTTGAATTAAACAGGCCTTTTATTCTTCATCTTTAGATGTGGAACCACTTTTCACATGAGCGATGATCATCCAAAGGATAAAGAGACTGATTTCCCACTTTCAAGGGCCGGGCATAGTAGCTCAGGCCTGTAATCCCAGCACTCTGGGAAGTGGAAGCAGGAGGATTGCTTGAGCTCAGGAGTTCGAGACCAGAGTGAGCAAGAGCAAGACCCTGTCTCTACTAAAAATAGAAAAATTAGCCAGGCTTTGTGGTGGTCTCTTGTAGACCCAGCTACTTGGGAGGCTGAGGCAGGAAGATCGCTAGAACCCAGGAGTTAGAGGTTGCTGTGAGCTAGACTGATGCCACGGCACTTTAGCATAAAAAAACAAAAAGATGTTTATGTTTATGTTTTTTAGCATATAAAAAACCAAAAAGATTGGAATATACACTCAGACACACACATATTATGAAGTGGGGAGGAGATGACAAATTTATATTTCTTTTTTGAAGTTAAGAATAATACAGCCAACCAGAGATGTTGGTGTGGATGTGGAGAAAAGGGAACACTTCTACACTGCTGGTGGGAATGCAAACTAATACATTCCTTTTGGAAAGATGTTTGGAGAACACTTAGGGATCTAAAAATAGACCTGCCATTCGATCCTACAATTCCTCTACTAGATATATATCGAGAAGACCAAAAATTACATTATAACAAAGATATTTGTATCAGAATGTTTATTGCAGCCCAATTCATAATTGCTAAGTCATGGAAGAAGCCCAAGTGCCCATCGATCCATGAATGGATTAATAAATTGTAGTATATGTACACCATGGAATATTATGCAGCCTTAAAGATGGAGAGCCTTATAGATGGAGACTTGACCTCTTTCATGTTTACATGGATGGAACTGGAACATATACTTCTTAGCAAACTATCTCAAGAATGGAAGAAAAAGTATCCAATGTACTCAGCCCTACTATGAAACCAATTTATATGAAAGCTATAACCCAATTATAGCCCAAGAAGAAGGGAAAAGGGGAGAGGGAGGGGGGAGGATGAGTGGAAGGAGGGTAATTGGTGGGATCACACCTACAGTGTATCTTATAAGGGTACATGCTAAATGTACTAAATGTAGAACATAAATGTCTTAACACAATAACTAAGAAAATGCCACAAAGGCTATGTTAACCAGTTTGATGAAAATATTTCAGATTGTATATAAAACCAGCATATTGTACCCCATGATTGCATTGATATACACAGCTATGATTTAATAAAAATAAAAATAGAAAAGAATAATACAGCCGAAATTTTCAGAGAGCAAGTAGGCAGACTCCAAAGGTATTATGTGATTTTTATTTTTAGCTTTCAGTGGTGGTATGTTTGATTCAGCCTGACAGTAGAAATAAATGAGTAATAGATGATTAGTGTATTTTGTGTGCTATGATAATACTCTGTATCACAGAATCTGTCTAACCAGACAATTATTTTCCTGTTGTCTAAAATTAAAAGACTGTTTTGTTTTCTGACAATGTAAGAATTTCTGTTCAGGTAAAGTGTACATTGTCATTGAAATAAAAATAATGAAATTGCCATAAATTGACTTTAGCTTTATTACTGAACTTTACCCCCAAAACACAAATTTAAGATCATTTAAATTTTCTTATAAAATAGCTAAAAATATCAATAACAATTTTGAGTATGATACTTGGTCTTTAAATACTGACCTGTGGGATGAATATTGGTCATAGGACAGATGGTCCCCAGTGATACTCATACCCTTGAGTAATCCCCTCCCGAATTTACCAGGGTTGATGTGTGTGACTAATAGAATACATCAGAAGTGATGACGTGTCACTTGAAACATTAGGGGGTTTTGGGTTTGGGTTTTTGTTGGATTTTTTTTAAGAAATGAAGTCTTGCTGTGTTGTCCAGACTGGTCTGAAACTCCTAGCCCCAAAGGATTTTCCCACCTCAGCCTCTCAAGTAGCTGGGATTACAGCCACCAGCCACTGTGCCTGGCTGCAAAAGACACTGGGACTTCTGTCTTGGCCTCTCTGTCTCTGCTTTATGGGAAGCTGTCACCAAGGCCTATGCCATAGCCAAGTAAATAAACTTGGAAATGGATTCACCAGCCCCAGTTATGGCTTTAGGTGACAATAGTCCTGGCCAACAGCTTATCTGAACTCTCCTGAGACCCTGAGCCAGAAGCCACTCAACTAGCCCCTCCCAGATTGCTGTCCTCCAGCAACTGTATGAGGGTTTTTTGTTTGTTTGTTTTTGTTTTTGAGACAGAGTCTCACTCTGTTGCCCCAGGCTAGGGTGCCCTGGCATCAGCCTAGCTCACAGCAAACTCTAACTCCTGGGTTTAAGCAATCCTCCTGGCTTAGCCTCTCAAGTAGCTGGGTCTATAGGAGACTACCACAAAGCCTGGCTAATTTTTCTGTTTCTAGTAGAGACAGAGTCTCAGTGTTGCTCAAGCTGGTCTTAAACTCCTGATCTCAAGCGATCCTCTCACCTCAACTTCCCAGAGTGCTAGGATTATAGATACCACTGAGCCTGGCCTATGAGATTTTTTTAAATGTCTGTTATTTAAGCTGCTTGGTTTTGGGATGATTTTATTATTCAGGAATAGATAACTATTATGCACTTCCATTAATGCTCTTTTCATTCTTCAAACCTAGTTTTGGTTACTGTTGTTATTATTTGTACCAATGAACCTGTAATCCATATAGTTCTCCTGGCTGAATCATTGAGTTAAAAAACAACATATTCCATTTCCCATTTCCAAGCCAGTGTTGGTATAGTAAACACAGACTCCGAATTCACCTTTCCTATATTTGGTCTCATATTAGAATGTACTTAAAAGAATTGCTCTCTGACAAGGAGCCTTTTTTAGATTATCCTACAGATCCTTTTACTTTACAGGCAAAGCCATCTATTTTATATAACTTACAATTACTATGCAAGTGATTATGGAATTACTGTGAAGTACTTCAAGAGAAAACAGACAGCCTAACAACTGTTCTCAGGCTGAGACCTCACCAGAGAAGCTCCTTGTCTATTACTCACAAATCTGTGATGCTTATTAATTATACAGGTAATCACAGTATGGGTTTTAGAAAGTTATATTTTTAGGATTAGTTAAATATATAGTACTCAAACCTGAGAGACAGCTTCTCAGCAGATGTGATGTCAAGGTCATGAATTGTAGTCCCAGCTGCTTTTCTCCCATTCCCCTTTCTCCATAGTGCTTTAAAAAGGAAAGGTCAAAAAAATATTTAGGTTTGCTTATTCTGTTTCCTTTATGCCCTACTAAACCAATTTCAATACCAATAATCATTTCTTTGATCACTAACCATACAGAAACGGTTGTCCAGAATAAGAAGTGAGACAGAAGAGTAGTATTTCAACTGCTTTAAAAAGATTTTCGCTTCCTTTGTCTAAGTGTTTTTTCTAAATGTGGCCCAAGAATGCCTTAGGACAGTAGTAGCTACAAATGGATGCTTTCATTGAATTCTAGGTTATCCATTTCATATTTTTATAGAAGAGAACACTGACGAGTCCCATGTTGTTTGACATTATTGCTTTTAAAATGTAGCTAGCTTTTTTTGTTTTACTGTCAAATGATTTGAAATAATAATTAAAATGGCTGGTTCAGTAATTGATCTGTTCTTTCTCCATCCTAAACAGACAAGAGATTAATTTGAAATTTTACTGATAATTCCTTTTTTAATTTGGAGCTAAAAAAAAGATTGTATTGTACTGTCTTTCAGCCCCCGCCCCTCACTTTCTCTCTCTCACTTTCACACACACTCTCTCTCTCTTCTAATGAGATGTTAGAAAGATGGTTATTGGCTCGGCACCTGTAGCTCAGCGGCTAGGGCGCCAGCCACATACCAAGGCTGGCGAGTTTGAATCCAGCCCAGACCTGTCAAACAACAATGACAACTACAACCAAAAATTAGCCGGGCTTTGTGGCAGGCACCTGTAGCCCTAGCTACTTGGGAGGCTGAGGCAAGAGAATCGCTTAAGCTCAGGACGTGGAGGTTGCTGTGAGCTGTAATGCCACGGCACTCTACCCAGGGCGACAGCTTGAGGCTCTGTCTCAAAAAAAAAAAAAAAAAGAAAGAAAGAAAATAGAAAAATTAGCCTGGGCTCAGTGGTTAGGCTGCCAGCCACAAGCACCAAGGCTGGTGGGTTCAAACCCAGCCCAGGCCTGATAAACAACAATGACAACAGCAATAAAAAAAAAAAAAATAGCCGGGTGTTGGGGTAGGTGTCTGTAGTCCCAGCTACTCAGGAGGCTGAGGCAGGAGAATCACTTAAGCCCAAGAGTTTGAGGTTGCTGTGAGCTGTGACGCCACAGCATTCTACCGAGGGCAACATAGTAAGACTCTGTCTTAAAAAAAAGAAAGAAAGAAAGAAAGAAAGATGGCCATTAGTAGCTTAAAGAAACAAATGGATTCTCTCTTCATATTTCCCACATACAAATATCAGCCAAATACTCCAATAATGTCATACTTTAAGATAGTTGTAATCCAGCCAGAAGTAAAACCCAGGGTTTCTAACTCTGCTTTGAAAATTTGCTAACTGATACCAACATGAAATTGTAGCATAATGCTAAATAATTACTGGAACTTAAACTTGGAAAGTCAGGGAAGAAGAAAGCATGAGATTGTCACACTGAAACATACTTCTATGTTAAAAAAAACCCATGTTTGCTTTATTCCCTTGAGAATTCGTTTAAATTAAAGCATAGCCATTGAACTGTGAATTTCCTTTTCTTTTCAAATGGGTTCCTATTCATGGATGGCAGTGCTCAGAAAACCTAAGTATTGATGAAGTGGTTTTTAAAAGTGGATAAATGCCAGTAGTTTTCATAACTATATTTAATCTGAAAGCTTAAATTATGTAGTACTTTCCTGTGATTTTTGAGGACGTTTCCTCAATCCTGTTTCCTTTTTTATTGTAAAATTTCTCAAGAAATTTTTTGAGGTCTGTATAATAAGGTAATAATTAGTCTTATTAATGTTAGCATGTATGTAATATATCATGTTCATATGAAGTACTGCTTCGAGCTCTTTCTCATAGAGATAAGAAAAGAGAAAAGGCTGGCAATCTTTCCACCCACCTTCTGATCCTTAGCTCCTTGACTTGGCACCAGGCCTAAAACCCTAGACGAGACTCAAGCACCAACCTGTAGCCTCTTCTCATTTTTTATCCCTAAAGTTTATCAAGCCCCAAAGGAGACAAAAAGGAGGATGGTAGGGAGCAGCTGACTAGAGCCAAGAAGAGGGGGTAGAATCTGGCAGCAGGCAGAAGGCATTTTGTCTGCCCCTCTGGTCATGAGTGCTTCAAACCTCTGGACCCATCAATGACTGAGTAAAGTTTCAAATATACAGATGACAAGTAATCCTGGCTTAAAATACTACCACACTTAACTTTAGCATCCTTCACATGTCTGCTTGCATTTTATTGGGTCTCATAAAATTTTCATGTTTAACATATTTCAGAAATGCAAATGTTATAACACAGAAAAAAAAAAAAAAGATCAGATATACCTGCTGATAATATAAGCGTTCATAAGCAGAGGCAGTGAATATGGTGGTTAGGGACACAGACTTTGAAGCCAGACTACCTGGATTTAAATCCCAATTCTGACAGCTTGCTATATGTGAGTAATCAGGAATAAGTTGCTTAGCCTCTCTATAATAGTTTTCTTATCTGCAGTATGGAGATGATAGAGTTGCAAATTTTAAATAAGTTAATATGACTATAAATGCTTAGGTTAATGTCTAAACATAGTTAGCTCTGTATAAGTATTGGTTCTTGTTAATACCGTACCATACCACCTTTCTGATGTTATTTCTGCATTTAGTCGGCTCAGTCTAATTTGTAGTCAGCAGGTTACAGTGGTACTTACACCACCACCTTTGATGCATAACTATTAAATAGCAATTCCCACTCCTTAGTCATTTTATTTTTTTTTTCTCCTTCTAGGCCCAGCACAGAGATACTTTTATTGAAGAACGGTATGGGAAATATAATATCAGTGATCCTTTGATGGCTCTACAGAGAGATTTTGAAACACTGAAGGAGAAAAGTGATGGTGAAAAGCAGCCGGTCTGCACAAACCCACTGTCCATTCTCAAGGTGGTGATGAAGCAGTGCAAGAACATGCAGGAGCGCATGCTGTCCCAGCTGGCCGCTGCCGAGAGCAGGCACCGAAAGGTCGGCACGCCTGGGGGCTGTGTGCTGCACAGGTCCTCGCACAAACTTTCCAAGGGATGCCTGATAACTTCTTGTCAGGCGTTATTCTTGTCAGCTGGGTGTCTCACAGCAGTGAGACAAGAGATAAACACAGGGTATTCCAAACGTTACAGTCAAGGAATGTGCCAGACACATTATTAAGATGGCATTTCTTCTTGTCACTCCAAAACACTTGGTGTGTTTTTTCAGCTCTTGATCATCCAAACGTTGGCAACCAACTGGGGTTTGGCCAAGTTTGTGGCTGAATAGAGCGTTCTCTGTGTGCTTACTTAGCTGATAAATAGAAGGATTAACAGGTATTTGGGGAATGCTATATCCAAGACAGAATTTACCTGAAAAACACATAAGCCAATAGGTTATTTTCACTTATTCCTAGTTTTAAGTCTCATTACATTTTATTACTCATGAAACCCTAAACAGTCCATAAGGTTCTTTACTTTAAAGCTGTTCTACCCTATTAGGAAACTGTGTGTTGTGTATGTGTGTGTTTAGTTCCATAGGTCTGACAGTTCCTAAGTTAGGGAGGCAAAGCTGTGCTTTCCTTCCTCTACCTCATCTAAGTGGAATTCTAGCACTTATGAATGTATTCCCCAACTTGTCATTTACTGCTCAAACTTGGCCTATAAAGATGCTTGGCTGCAGTTTGTGTTTTGGAAAAAAAAAATAACCTATCAGTTTAAATTTACATAGCAAACAAAGGGGATATCAGTACATTAGTAGAAAAACATTTTGAAAAATTGGGTTAGCAGTTGCAAAATTTGGTGGACCTCACTTTTATGGTTACTAGCATTACAGCCATCTGCTTAAATCACATCTGATAAATTACCTGGGCTCCAGGTTTTGCCTGTGATCTTTTCTTTCTCTTCACAGAGCCCACATGAAAGGCCAGAGTGGACCTTAACCATGAATGGGCCTCAGATCTTCCATGGCCCTCCATAAAATATGTAAAATGAAAAAGTTTATATATTTTATAGGAAATACATTTGTCCAAGACTTAATCAGATTCTCAGAGGTTCCCAAGACCCAGAAAAGATTAAAGATTCTCTGGTCTAGAATGAGATAATCTGAAAATATTTATGCTCCAATTTAAAAAGTGTCAGTGGGCCAAATGTGGTGGCTCATGCCTATAATCCTAGCACTTCGGGAGGCTAAGGTGGGAGGATTGCTTGAGGCCAGGAGTTTGAGACCAACCTGAGCAAGCATATACCCCATCTCTACAAAAAAAAATAGAAAAATCAGCCACATGTGGTGGCATGCACCTATAGTCCCAGGTACTTGGGAGGCTGAGGCAGGAGGGCTCAAGCCCAAGAGTTTGAGGTTGCATGAGCTGCGATGATGCCACTACAGTCTAGCCCAGGAGACAGAACAATAGCCTGCCACAAAAAAATAAAAAAAATAAAATGTGTCAATAGGTTGGCATTAGTTGCCTACATTGTAGGGATTTAAGAAAATCTTCACAACATCCTTGTTTGATAGACAAGCTTTATTTCCACTTCATACAAGAGGTAACGGAGTTGTATTGAAGGGGCTGGCTAGCTTTCATGCTTCCAAGAGGCGTAGTGTTGGCATGTTTGTGGTTTTCTATGTGATTGGAGAGAGAAATAAGTTAAAAATAATTCAAAATGTCTTAATACTGTATCCCAATGTAAAAATGTTTTAAATGAGTATTAATTTTTGAAACTAAGTGCCTATCTCTCCTGTTAAATGGTTTGTCAAGGTAGAATCCTGACTTTGAAGCTTATAATTAGTGTGCTCTTAGTTCTAGTTTTGCCTATCACATTGGCATGGTTATTAACAATACCCTCTTTGACTCTCAGCAGTGTTCTAATTTAAACAGTAAATTATATGGTTGCTCTGCTTATAATGAAAAAAAGAGTTCTCTAGTCCACCTATTCCATTCCCCATTTTCTCTGATATTTACAGGCAACCACTTTTATCTTTTAGTCCTTTATTTTGGTAGGTAACCTCCATATTTCTAAATAATAAACTGCTCTCTCTTTATCAATTGTAGGCGTTTATATTACTTTCTTTTATGATAGATACAGATTTAGTTATCTTACACCCCACCTCCCTTTCCTCTGTTTATCCCTTACCATCTACCCCAATTCACTCCTCTTTCCCACCCCTATTCTCCATCATAGCTGGTATTCCCACTTTCTGAGCTTGTCACATGCTACTACTTCAGTGGATAAAGCAGCATCTGGCAGAGGCCTGGGCAGCAAATGCCTGGCTGCTAATATTCTGTGTGAAAGAATCAGGGTGAGGATACGAAGTCTCTGAAAATAGAAACTTTGAGCCATTCTTCCAATTTTCAATTGTACATTTAACCTCTCATCTCAGTACCTGCCACTTGTAGGTTCCATGTTTGTGGGGCCCTGTGGAGCAAAACAGCTTCCTCCCTTATACTCCAGCCTCTTTGCCTTCTCAAATGGTATTAAAATTGCTTGACTGATAAAGTCTCTCTCTTTGTCTGTGTGAGTTTTGAGTTTTTAGTCTTTCATTCTATTTCTTTAATTTCACAGGGCTCTCAAAACAGAGAGATGAGTTACCACCATTAGTCAAAAGCCTTTCTGTTAAAATGAAAAATTAAATGTTTTTCTAAACCAGAAGAAAGTCCACCAAAACCATTTTTTTATTTTGTTTTGTTTTGTTTTAGAGACAAGTTTTGCTTTATGGCCCAGGCTGGAGTACAGGGACGATCATAGCTCCTGTATCCTCAAACTCTTGGGCTCAAACTATCCTCCTGCCTCAGAGGCTACTGAAGTGGCAAGTAATACATGTTTGCCACTGCGCCCACCTCAATTTTACTTTTAAAGAGAGATTTCGTGTCCCAGAAAATTTTGTCTCCATTCATAAAAATTGTTAGTGAGCAGAAATAATGAAAAATGGCCATTGGAATGACAGAGCTCTGCATGGAGGTCTGGACCAAGGCATCTTGAAAGCATAGGCAGAATCTACTACAGATTCCATTGCCATTCAGAATATTTTGCAGGTGTAGGCAGGATTATGTAGAAAATGTCTCTTTAAATTTGTACTATTTTTAAAATTGGGCTGAATACTTGATAAGTGGGACATGGATAAGCAGGTTAATTAAAAAGGCCATGTGAGCTGGGCACAAAGGCTTAACACCTATAATTCTAGCAGTTGGCTTGAGGCCAGGAGGTTGAGACCAGTCTGAGCAACATAGTGAGACTCCATCTCTGCAAATAATTAAAACATTGCCCAGTGTGGTGGTATGTGCCTGTAGTCCCAGCTACTTGGGAGGCTGAAGCAAGAGGATGGCTTGAACCCAAGAGTCTGAGGTTGCTGTGAGTTATGATGACACATAGCATCCTACCCAGGTGGGCAACAGAGTGAAGCTCTCTCAAAAAAAAAAAAGATTCATATAATTGAGCTTTTTTGCATGCAAGATGAAATCAAGAGAGTCTTTTTACCTCTTATCTATAAAATGCATACTATTAATTAAACATAGCACAGTTAAGATGTCACGTACTTGACACGTTTCATCTAGGCTTCCTCTTCGGTGCCTTCCTACATGATTTGGAAATCACAGCGGAAGCTTTCAGCTTTCTGTGATCCTATCTTGCTCCTGCCTACTGAATAGCAAACTGCCTTCAGTTTCCTGGACTGTCTATTATTTCTCTGAAACCTCCTCAACTCCTACAACTAATTAGTTGCTCTCTTCTCTCTATTTACATGCCATTCTGTGCATATTTCAAGTAAAGTAAATACCTTAATTGTTTTCAAGCACATAGCTTTCATGTCTTTCACTGGACTGGACTATGTGCTCTTTGATGGGCATGGCTGGGTTTCATTTGTTTATTTAATTAATCTCGGAAACTATTTTAGGTCCTTATTAAGGTACTTAGTTCTGGTTGTATTGTAACTGTGATTCCTTGATATTTGAAAGTGAGTTTTTTTTTTTAATTCTTTAAAGGTGATCCTAGACCTTGAGGAAGAAAGGCAAAGGCACGCACAGGATACAGCTGAAGGAGATGATGTCACCTACATGCTAGAGAAGGAAAGAGAGAGGCTGACTCAACAGGTAATGAAGGTAGAGGCATTCACAGCAGCATCTGCCTAGAAGAGCGTTTCTCAAAGAGCATTCTGTAGGATGCTAATTGGTTCCTCAAAAAATAGGCTTTATGGCTAAGTGAACATGGAAACTACTGGATTAAATAATTTAATACAATTTAAACAAAATTAAACAGGTTTCTAACTTTAAACTTATTAGAATCTTCAGTATGCAAAAGCACATTGTGAGTCTTCAAGAACAAGATAGGGTATTCTGTGTTTAGCTAATCTGTTTTCATAAAATCTGTTCTTGACAGAGATCAATCATTATAGGACAATTATTCCATAGAACACGTTCTGGGGGAATGGAATGCAAACTTAGAGCTATCGCTCTCTAAGTGCTTTTGATTTAGGACCCCAGTAAGAAATACTTTTTACAGCGTGGCACCTGTAGCTCAAGCAGCTAAGGCACTAGCCACATACACCAGAGTTGGAGGGTTCGAATCCAGCCTGGGCCTGCCAAATAACAATGACAACTACAATCAAAAAACAGCCAGGGCTCAGCACCTGTGGCTCAATGGGCTAAGGCGCCAGCCACGTACACCTGAGCTGGTGGGTTCAAATCCAGCCCGGGGCCCGCCAAACAACAATGACGGCTGCAACCAAAAAATGGCCGGGCGTTGTGGCAGGTGCCTGTAGTCCCAGCTACTTGGGAGGCAGAGGCAGGAGACTCTCTTGAGCCCAGGAATTGGAGGTTGCTGTGAGCTGTAATGCCACAGCACTCTATCCAGGGTGACAGCTTGAGGCTCTGTCTCAAAAAAAAAAAAAAA
>CAUYRH010059562.1:0-46756 GCA_963574655.1 Perodicticus potto | reverse complement strand
CAAAGATCAGAAAACCATCATATCAAACCTTTTACACTTATTAGAATCTATAATTTGTTTAAAAGTTGGTGTTTATAAGTATGTTAAGACCTTTGAAAGGGTATCCCTATTCCAGAACCCTGGGCTTCATTCGCTCTTAGTACTCCTGCAATGATTTTTACAAGTACCTTTTCTAATGGGGTTTTAACTTAGAGGACAGAATTTTGTAAAGGTTCTTACTGTTTCTGTAAGAGGAGATAGTAAGAATGGAAATTTTTTTGAAGAAGTGATATATTGCATGATGTAAAGAAAAAGCTTGAAACTTAAATGAGATAGATTGTCCTGAATTATGCTGTTAATTTTCTACTTTAGTGTTAAAGAAGTTACAGTAAAATGCCTTTGTTCCTTGTTAAAAAAAAAATACTTTCGAGTTGTGCAACTATTCACAAATTCTACTTCAAATGGAAACACAGTGCACCACTGTCAAACGCTGATAACAGACTGGCGTACTCAATCCCCATAAACTCTTGCCAACCAGCCTTCTGCAGTAGTGGCGCCCGTGTGTGTGGTGGGGGTAGGGGGGTTTAGAACTAAATGTGAGTATAGTAGCCATTGATTATCAATTATTTAGCCCTTATGGCTTACTGATGTTCTAGTTCTGCCAGTCAATCTGGGAGCATTATTTTATTCTTTGGTATTTTAAATATGTTCATTTTAAAAATAAAAAATATATAAAAGAGGAACAACACTGTATTAGAAAAATAAAAAAATGTTGTTATGTTAAAGATGGATTCAGTCAAAAGGCCATACTTAAGGACCTAGAAGGTCATTTGTGACCTTAAGGCCACAGGTTCCCCACCGTGGGCTAACGTTATTCAAAAGGAAACAAATGATAATTATGGGAAATGTAAACACTTGACAGGTCATATGCAACACAAGTCACGGTGCTAGCTGTTTTGTGACAATATAAAAATTTTCCTTTTTTGAGACAGAGTCTCGGTCGCCATTGGTAGAGTGCTGTGGCATCACTGTTCATGCAACCTCAAACTCTTAGGCTCAAGCGATTCGCTTGCCTCATCCTCCTGAGTAGCCGGGCCTGCAGGCGCCCCCCGCAAACCTGGCTGTTTTTGTTAGATATGAGGTCTCACTTTGGCTCAGGTTGGT
Source organism: Perodicticus potto (assembly GCA_963574655.1). Classification (NCBI taxonomy): domain Eukaryota; kingdom Metazoa; phylum Chordata; class Mammalia; order Primates; family Lorisidae; genus Perodicticus; species Perodicticus potto. Next base: position 45,613 of record CAUYRH010059562.1, on the reverse strand, counting down.
CTCGAACTGCTGAGCTCAGGCAGTCCACCCACCTCGGCTTCCTAGAGGTGGGCCACCATACCCAGCTGTAAAAATGTTCTTTTAACAGGATAGAAACATTTACACAGGAACTTGAAACATCTTGGGAAGACAGATCTATTATCGGCACTTAGAAAGACCAGGTTCCTCCCTCCCCACACTCTCGCCCTGCTGGATGGTGTCACCCGTGCAAGCTTGGCAGCCTTTAGGCCAGTGGCCTCTGCTCTTAGAGCCTTCCCAGGAGCCCTGTGTGCAACACTGTTGGGGCAGCTCCTCAGCAGGTGAGCATTCCTGGGAAGACCTTACTGTTCAAATTATCAATGAAGGTTTTGTTTTATTTTATTTCAGAAACAAGATAGGTTTTGGAATGTTTCTGCTTACATACTGTTTATCCCTTGTGGCACAACTATACTTAGATAATCTAAATAACTGCTCCTTCCAATTACTAAAAGAATTCAACTGTTTGGATAAAGTGAAAAGAAAGGAGAGGTAACTTCGACACGTGGAGCATTTCAGTGAGGTAGGTGCAGTGCAGATGGAGGAGAGGTTTTGGGGAGATGCCGCCAACTCGCCTGATGATTTGGGGCATGCGTAGGTAGGACGGAGCCTGTGTGTGCTACAATTCTCAGTGAGGAGGGCGGCACGTGGAGGGTGCCAGGGACCTGGGCTCAGGGGTCTCAGTTCCTTCCTCATCAGCTTGTGAATTCCTCAATCTCCCTGTCCTTCAGCTTTTCCCCTGTGAAACCGGACAGTGACAGCACCTACCTAGCAGGGGTCGACGCCCAGGAAAGGTAAGGACAGTGCGTGTCTAATAGCAGGCAAGCGGTAAACAGTCATGAGCTGAGAAACACCGGCAAAGGGCTCTGCTGTTTTTCCCATTACTTGGGTTATCTTCTTATCAAACTTGGTTCAGTCCCTGTATATATACTATATTCCTTCAATTTTTACTTTGTAGAGAAAAAAAATCCTTTTCAGTATGCCAACATTTTCTTAAACTATTCTGGTGCTTTGTCATTTTGTCTAAAGTGCCTGAAGGACACAAGTCATTTGTGAAGGACACAGGCCAGAGAGCCCTGAGAGCTGGCTGGTTACACTGGGCACAGTTCAATGTCTGCCAGCCATTCAGGGGACTTCAAAATAGGTCAGAATGCCTTTATAGAAAATGACACCATCTTTCTGGGTTTCAGTATAATAATGAATCCAGGACATAAGAACATCTGAAAATTTCATCTTCATTAGAATAGCATTGTACTTTCAAATGAATTTTGAGTACAGAAAATAAGTCCATGTTTATAAAATGACTATAGATATGTGTATAAGCTGATTTAATACCAGTGTGTAAAACTTATTGACATCACACTTATCAATTAAAGTCTTTGACAATTGTTTAATGAAAAATATTATCTGTATAGCAGATTCTCTGCTTTCAGAGTTTAACCTTAGGCCACACATCTGTGTGGCTTTTATAGCCAACATAATATTTACAATCAAGTTACTTTGACATTTTAGAATTACATCCTACTGACACACAGAAAAATACACACCCGGGACAGCAGGTTGCAATTTTGGAAACAAGCATCTTAATTCACAGTATCAACACTGATTTTTTTAAATGTTGCTGTGTTTTCTTTATTTTCTATAAAAAAGACTGAACTTCTTAGTCTGTAGTATAAAGAGTATTTCCTTCAACTCAGTCAAGGTTACAGACAAAATTCAAGCCCGCAGAGAATGAAAGTCTCGTTCTTGAGATTCTCATTATAAATTTGTGGAGCTGGTGTCCCTTTTCTCCCAGTGAACCCTGCCTCCGCCACGTCTGCCGTGGAAGAGAGAGCACTGCCGTTTAGGACGATGTTTGCTCTTCTGCTCTTTGAGTCTCTAAATTTCTTGCATCCCAGATTCTCTTAGCTCCTGGGTTCTCCAGACTTTGTGCTTACTACCGCTTGTTATTATTTTCCCTGGCCGTTTCTGCAGATATTGTTATGCCATCGTGTTCTGGCTGCAAAGGTATGTCTTAAGATAAGTTTGCATGGTCTACAAGGATGGACGCAGTTGCCTTGACTCACTTTCAATACCTCACATATTGAGTAAGTCTTAATCAAACTCTGCTGAATACATGAATTATTCTGTCTTAGTTTTGAGAGTAAATACTCTAAAGTATATGGCTGCTGAATTCCATTTCATTGCACAACAACCAGGGTCAACCTCATATGCAAACCTGCAAAATACTTCACTTTCATTAAGGATTTATGATGTAACAGGCGGCTGACATCCATATAGATTCCTAAACTTAAAGACATGCAGTTGGCTCGAGGTGTTTCCAGTTGCCGGAGCCTTTCCTGCCCTTTCTAAGGGAACGAAGGCCTCTGCACTGGCAGGGCGCTCTGCACACACCTCTTTGTTTATATCCTGTTACCCTCCCTGAACTGTGAACCCTGGGTGGCATAGTCTGTCCATTCTTTTTTGATTCATCACATTTCATATCAATTCATGATACAAAGGCCACTTCGTGTTTGTTGAATGAATTAATCAATGAGAAGATTGTCAGATGACCTCCTGATCACTCTCCCCACTACAGAAATGCTCCGTCCACGTCACTCTGCTGCAAAAGGCCCTTCCCTGGCTGTCTCCCAAACCTCCCACCATGGCATGCTCGGTCGCCAGCATCTGTCCCAAGTTCCCTTTCCAGCTTCACATTCTGACATTTCACTCTCAAGTCCTAAGTTCCAGTCACGCCAGACACTTGCTAACTATGTCCTACTTTTCCAGATGCTTCGAGTGCTTTTCCAGCTGTTACATTTTATGAAATCTTATGAGTGCCCATCTCTCCTCCATACGGTAAAGTGCAGATTTTGGAGTTTAAGTCCAATTTCTGCCACTGCCTCTGCCTTGAATTAGTTATATGACCTTGGGCAAGTCACCTCAGCTTCTGCATTGAAATAGGGGTGATGACAGTACATACTTCAACTGTCTGTGGTAAACAGTATATTAGTTAATTTATGTGAACCATTTAGAGCACTGCCTGGTACAAGTTAATCATTACATTGCCACTTCGCTATAATAGTGTTAGATGGATTATATTCTAGTTACATGAGCAGTCAGCCCCTGTACCCAAATATTTACCTATTTGGGAATATGAATGATGGCTCCCCTTGCCTTCCTAGCTGAAGCAAGAAAGCGCCTCCCCATCAGAGTGGAAATTGCACGTGCCCAGCCAGGGGTGCTGGGCTGCTGGGGCCCTGGGGTGCTGGCAGAGGACAGCGCTAGTCCAGAGCACTAGCCAAGGAAACTTCAAGTCACAGCAGAGGCTGGCAGTGACAGCTCAAAGCCTGGGACAGGATGACGAACAACGCTGATTCACATGAGTATCCATGTGAACTGAGTTTGAGAGTCGGCCAGCAGCCGTGCTTCAGAGACACACAGCAACAGTCAGGCTAAGAGAACCATCTCCAACCACAGCAAGGCAGGTGAGGGGACCTCCAGGCTAACTGCAAGTCCATAGGAGCCAGAAGAGAGGGGCGGGAAGGGAAAAAGGGAAGTGCCGCCCTGAGGTCAGAGTGGCCTCAAATGCCGGTTCCCACTCTCTGCTCCTCTCCATGCCCAGATCTCCCAGTGGAGAAAGGATCTCCGAAGGAAGAACACAGTTACAGACGACAAAGAGGATGCAGGGTCTGGATGTGTGAGGCTTTTACTCCCAGCACTGCCCGTGCACACGTGAGCACACACACGCACGCTGATTACAACTCACCCCCCTCATTAAGTCTGCCTGTGTCTGCCTTATATCTAGCCTGGAACTCAGCACGGTCCAGGGTCTGTGACATAGACCAGGTGGATCACAGATGGATGGAAGGAGAAATGAGTGAATGAATGAAGGAATGAATGGATTGCTTTTTAAGTTGCTCCACCTTCTTGAGATTAAGTGATTTCTATTTTAGTGTTTTTTTATTTTCTGGAAACTTCTGCAAAGTATGTCAAACAAGGGTCGGTTTTAGGCCTGCTAGATCATCTGGGATGAAAAGTCATTTTGTGTGACTCTAAATCCTTCATTTCTGCCCCCCACACCTTGATTCACCAGTGAGAGCCAACCTGCTGTGAGGGCGCAGTGATGTCCCAAAGGCAGGATGTGACTGAATTACCCACTCATCAGTCCTAACTTACTGAGGCTCATTGTTCTCTTGTTAACTTAAGGGGCCTTTGGTTTCGTTTAGTCCCCTGCACTCTCAGTTCACAAGATGTGTTATACAGGCACAGCTTATTGGGGTTATCAGATCTCGCCTCCTTCCAGGGCTATGAGGTGTGACCCACTGCACGCAGCCTCTTGCGTTCCAGAACACCACCGCTTATCAGATGGGTACAGTCTCCAGTCACGGTAGAATTCTTTATAAGGCCTGGAACTATAGGAAACATGAGCCACAGAATTCCTAAATGCTGATTCCTGATTGTCTAGATAGTTTTCACATACAGAGAGATAAAAAAGAGAAAAAACTGAACAGACTAAGTTTGCATGCTTCAGGTGGTTAAGCCTTTAGTCCTGCAACGTACTATTGGCATTAGCAATTAATTTTAGTAGATCAGTTCAGCACTTTTGAGCACATTGATTTAGCAAATTAAGATATTAATCATGTCATTACTTTTTTTTTTGTCCTTTGAGACAGCGTCTCCCTCTGTTGTCCAGACTAGAGTACAGTGGCATCAGCCTAGCTCACAGCAATCTCAGATCGCTGGGCTCAAGTGATACTCCTGCCTCAGCCTCTGGAGTACCTGGGAAAATAGGCACTCACCACAATGCCTGGATAGGTTTTCTATTTTAAGAAGAAATATCATCTTGCTTTTCTCAGGCTGGTCTTGACCTCCTGAGCTCAAGGGATCCTCTCACCTTGGCCTCCCAGAGTGCTAGGATGACAGGTGTGAGCCACCATGCCCAGTCCATGTCATTACATTTTGATTAGGAATAAGGCAATATCCAAAATTATTAAGATCACCAATGAGAGAAGAAAGCAAGTTTCTCCCACCATTGCTCCCAGTGGTGTGCCGGCAAGTGTGTAATGACTGGCTCTGGGGGACAGGCCTGCTGATGTAGCAGTTTTGCTAGTTTTATGGTATACATTTCAAGCTACCACTCTGAAATCGCTGGGAGGAGATGTATCTAATCAACTCTCACAAGCTGTAAGGACGTGTTGTGACTTACTGTGTCTTAATAAAATTTTGGCTAATTCTACACATCTAGAGAAATATAGTTTTCTTACCAATACTCATGCATATGTCCATGTTACATGGCTGAGAACAGTACAGCCATGCTAACCCACAAGGTGCTCCAGCTGTCTCCGGACTGCCCTGCCTCCACAGCACAAGTGTACTCCAGTGACCGTGATGCACACGTGACTCTATGCCCTTTACATCAGAACGAGACTTTCTCTCCCTCACACTCAGTGAAATAAAACTAACTGAACATAGAAGAAATGTGAAAATACAAACCAAGAAATAGATGAAAAGGTTTATTTCACTGAAGTTATTAAAACTAATTTTCCTCCTAGCTGTACAACATTTTTGGTATCTATCTTTCACGAAATTCCTTTTTCCTTTCCCAATTGCTTTGCTCTGGCCCCTCATTTATTACTGGGAGATCTGAAGCTACGGCCGACAAGTGCTTCCTCAGCAGTTCTAGTTGGGTTGGCTTGGCCACATGAACCGAGAAGTCCCGGGTCAGAGCAGCTGTGCAGAGCGGGGTTGATCAGGCAGTTCAACAAAAGCATCACACAGCAAGGCTCTTCCCAGATTCCCTCTGTGCCACTCACAGAGGGTCAGCTGGCTCCCCCTTTGATCATAAAATGGTTGCAGACGCTCCAGAGGGGACAACATCCAGAAGAAGAGGGAACAGAATTTTTCTTTTGTTTTTTCTTAAGAGGTATGAAAACCTCCTCAGTTACCATCCCTTTCCTTTGCTCCCTTAAACTTGAATCAGTAGATCCTTATCTGTAGTAGTGGCAGGGCACAGGCACAACCACAACATCCTCAAGCTGCTGTCTTTAACCTCTAACTGCTGCTATGAGTAAGTGAGGAAGGCCAAAGTGTCTGCCACAGAAAGTAACCCAGAGACACTGAGCGGAGAGTCAGAAACAGGCTGTGATGTGCTCAGAGAAGCTGGCGTGGAACAGGTGGCCTGCTAGTTCTCTATTGCTGTGAGCTATGCCTGCCCTACCAGCTTCCCACAGCTCAGTGGCCTAGAACAAAGCAAACCTACTGCTTAGAATTCTGGGAAATCAAAGGTCTGACATGGGTCTCACAGGTTAACCTCAGGTGCTAGTGGGCTCCCTTGGTTCTGGAGGCTTCAGGGAGGACTCTGTCCCTTTCCTTTTTCTGTCTAGAGACTTCTGCATTCCTTTACTCTACATTCCTTCTGTCCCCTTCCTCCATCTCCAAGCACGTCACTGAGCCTCTTCCCCAGTTACACCTCCTCTCTCTGGTTTTGACTTCCTTGCCTCCCCCTTTAAAAGAACTTGCCATGGTGCTCACACTGAGTCCTCTGGGATAACCCAGACTAACAGGTTCTGGGAATTAGGATGCGAGCATGTTTGGGGGCCTTTATGCTTCTGTCTACCACCATTGGGCACCGTAAATGATGCTCCTAACAAATTTCTGAGAAAACCGTTATATTACTTCAAAAGCAAGACTTGACTTAAAATTGGAGTGACTAAACTAAGCACTGTAAAAATAATTGAGATCACTGAGATCAGCGTGCACACAACCCTGAGACCATGGAGATCAGCAAGCACAAGGCCCTGAGACCACTGAGATCAGCGTGCACACGGCCTCGAGACCACGGAGATCAGCGTGCACATGGCCCCAAGACCACTGAGATCAGCGTGCACATGGCCCTGAGACCATGGAGATTAGTGTGCCCATGGCCTCGAGACCACTGAGATCAGCGTGTACACGGCCCTGAGACCATGGAGATTAGTATGCACACGGCGCCGAGACCACTGAGGTCAGTGTGCACATGGCCCCAAGACCACTGAGATCAGCGTGCACACGGCCCCAAGACCACTGAGATCAGCGTGTACATGGCCCTGAGACCATGGAGATTAGTGTGCACATGGCGCCAAGACCACTGAGGTCAGTGTGCACATGGCCCTGAGACCACGGAGATCAGCGTGCACACAGCCCTGAGACTACGGAGATTAGTGTGCACATGGCTCCGAGACCATGGAGATCAGCATGCACACGGCCCCGAGACCACTGACATTAGTGTGCACATGGCCCTGAGACCACAGAGATGAGAGTGTACATAGCCCTGAAACCACTGAGATTAATGTGCACACGGCCCTGATAAGGATTTAGATTTTCCATTGAGTAAAGCACTACCATTATCTTTATATTACTGAAGTCATCTTTGATCACTTAAGCCAGTAGTTCTCAACCTTCCTAATGCCGCAGCTCTTTCATACAGTTCCTGTGAGTTGCGACCCACAGGTTGAGAACTGCTGACTTAAGCTATATATGTGAAAAACAGAATTTTTGTTGGTGAACCAAATTTAAAGTGTTGTTTGTATGGAGCCAATTTTACTCATTAGCAGAGCAGAAAGTACATCCAAGGCCCTGAAAGTGGCCTTCCTGGGCGGCTGGCTCCTCCCACGCAGCTGCTCAGTCTCAAGGAATGGTTGTGCTAGGACTTGGAGTTCACACTGCCCTCTCCCCACCCACAGAGGTACAGAAGGACCAAAATCGAACTTTGTGAGGTGTGAGTTAAACTCTGGAATGTGCATAGATGGCTACTACATACCTGGAGACCCTCCACAATTTTGATACAGCAGCTTTTAAGCTATAACAACAACAACAACAAAATGGCCTTGAGAAATGCCCAGTACTAAAAAAGAAAAAAGAGAGAGAGAGAAAATAGAGTTTCTCCGGAGCCTGTGCAGTTTAGATATAGAACCTACAGTAAATAATCTCCCGAGACAGACTTCTTCTAGTTGCATATGACTTAACGTTTTCTACTTGTAACTGCCTGGGTTATTACAATGGGGCAGAGACTGGATCACTGTTTGTAAGACTTACATCTGTTTCGTTTGGGGTTCACTACTGGACTGCCTCTGTGAGCCTCCAGTATGGGAGTCAGGTGTAAACGACCATGTGGCTGACTCTGAACATGGAGGAAGTGAGGGGTGGCCTCTCCTGTGGCTCTCACGCCCTTCTCCTTCCCAGGCTTTGCACAGTCACACAGCAAGCAGACAAGCGGTGATGAGGCGTGGAGCCAGAGGGTCCTGGTCCCTAATCAGCAGCGGCTCTGCACTGAGAAATGTTCACGTTCACAGAGGTCTGCATGATAAATGAGCTTTGGCTACTCCACGCAGGTGGCAGTGGCCCCACTGGGTACCGTCGGAACACCCGCTTCCTCCTTAGTTCACTTCATCATCTCCCCACTGGCCATGAGAGCCACAAAGGAATCCTGTTCTCTGCCAAAAAGAAATGGTGTCTTCCGGGGTTCAATCTGAGCAGCCCCCCTCTAACCATGGGCTGGGCTATTATACCCTGCAGATCTGAGTGAAGGGCAAGTTAAGAGACTGAAATTCCAAACACCACAGTGAGATTTCTCCTGTCCACGTAAGGCTATAAATGTACATCGAGAATCACACTGAAAATGCTCCCATAACACAGACTAAAGGGCATTCAGTGGGTTCTAGAAATTCTGTTGACATTTTGAAATGGTGATTTTTAAGAGAGAGAAGTTTTCAGATACTAGCCAACGTTCTTCAATTCACTTGCATCATTAATTTAGCACAATTTTCAGTGTAATGAACATGATATTGTACAGAAATCAGTTCTGCTCGGTATTAGAAGATGAAAAAAGCACGAGCAGCTGGATGAACCTTGCACAGAAGATCTGTGGGCCCAGCCACAGGTGAATGCAGAGAGCCTCAAGCTGAGTGCATGTGGAACAAGCAGACGCACCCAGAGTCACACTCTAGCCCAGACATAAAACAAATTTCTCAAACTCCAATTACGTGCACTTCCACTCAGATCCGCTGTAGCTATTTAAAAGATGCAGGCACCTTTCCGACATACCTCATGGGCCTGTTGCCTGGAGAGGTCCCATTTGCAGTCAGCACAGGAGGACGCCATTATTTATCCTTTTGTAGTCACACAAACATGTCCATGTGGTTCACATTTGATGAACAATGATCTGCCTACCCAGAGCTCCCAGGACAGGCACAATCCCAGCAGACAATCCGCCAACAAGACCTGTCCTAGAAGGAAGTTTCTGGATCATCCTAATTTGCCTGGACATCTCTGAACCCAGTCCCTGAGCCCCTGAATGTGCCTCTTCCCTGAGGTTTCAGCTGTGCAGCACTTAGGAGCTGCTCCCACGTGCCGGAAACCAGACACTCTTATATGAGCTGGGCACAGTCCCCCCCAGGAAACTGGATGGCGTGCACAGACAAGTTGACAGGTTTTACATGAGAGGGAAACCTGGGCGGTGGACTCGGGGGACCCCTCACTGTCCTGCCACCACGTGTTAAGGCCATCACAGAATAGTAGCACTAGGGGCCGCATGTGTTGTAAACATATTTTGTCATATTTCTTTCCTAATCTAGCATACATCTTGGCTATTTACACATGTTCTATCCTTTTTTGTGTCATTAGAAATGCCATTGATTATTTCATAAAATTATTCTATGGAAGGAATTTAATAATTAGAAAGGTCACATACACTCAATAGTAATAAACTGTGCCAGAATAATTTTGGGGAAAATATGATATTTAATTGTATCTGGAATTAGATAAACAATCTCCATTAACCGTGAAAGCAGATGAGAGTGAGAGCTTAAATGGTAACCGTAAGCATTTTTTCTCATCAGTGTGAAATACGCGGGGAAGAAGAAGGGTTAACTTCACTTCTGTCCTAACTAAAGGACACTGACTAGTTAAATGCCGGGATTTGCTCCCTCTGGGGATTCTTCGGGCTCTCAGCTTTATCTTGTCCCTTCATCACATTTTTTTTTTAACGGAACATTTTTTGTGGTTGTTATTAATCGCCTGCACTGGCCACCCGTCTGCATTCGCCAAACAGACAAGCTCTGTGCCGGGGTGTCTCTGCCCGCGGCCTCGGGCGCCTCCGTGGGGCTCTGACTTCCCGTCAGCCCCGTGGCCACCACGGAAAGAACCGAGGGCGCCGACGGGAGCTGGAGCTCAGCACCTTCTGGATCTTTTTCCTACAAGACAAAGGCCAACGCACCAACCTGACACCCGAAAGGAACATGCAGCGCATGGACGCCAGCCTTCGGCGCGTGCAGCACACGTCATCATCAACGCCTTCGGCGCGTGTAGCACACGTCATCATTGACGCTAGCCTTTGGCGCGTGCAGCACACATCATCATCGACGCCTTCGGTGCGTGCAGCACACGTCATCATCAACGCTAGCCTTCGGCGCGTGCAGCACACATCATCGTGGACGCTAGCCTTCAGCGTGTGCAGCACACGTCATCATCGACGCCTTCGGCGCGTGCAGTACACGTCATCATCGACGCCTTCGGCGCGTGCAGCACACGTCATCATCGACGTTAGCCTTCGGTGCGTGCAGCACACGTCATCCTTGTTTTGCTCTCACAGCTCCACAGGAGGTTTGCTGAAAACAGTGGTTCGTAAGAAGCGTGAAAGAGGTGCCTGAGAAAAGGGGTGCTGCTGGGACAGCCGAAGGGATACGCTCCCTTGAACTTACTTCAAAGGAAGATCTAGAGGTGTTATGAGTCTTCAGTGAAGGAAAGTAAAAACACGAACAAAATCATGGAAGGCTAAGATCGACGGCCCCTCAGGACAGGGACACTCACAGAAATTGCTCCCGCCCCTCAGGACAGGATGCAAGTCTGAAGGAAAGAGAAGTAGGAAATTATTTGAGCCAATTCAGTGCCAATTTGTTGTAAGTAAATCACAATTTGGGATAAATCTAAGGAAATCTCACTATTCCCAAATCTCTGACCTGCCACCCAGAGTTTGAAGCGAACACTGGAGGGAAATGGCAAATAATCCACGTAAGTGTGGGTTCAGCAACACAGTTAATTCCATTACATACAATAATGATGAATCACTGGAGCAGGTAATTAAAATTGGCATGTCGCCTGCTGAGCGATGTCAGTGTTTCCTGGGACACTTGTGTTGGTGGAAAGCGAGCCCCTCGCAGCTGCCCTGTGTCAGAGCTCCCCAGGCCCCGGCCCCGCATCGCAGCCCAGAGGCCACTGCTTTCTTCAAGGGTAATCCTTGAAATCTTGCCATGACGTGGCTTTCACCCCAGCTAAAGATGCATCACCAGTAAAAGAATCACAGCTTTCCAACCCAGTAGGAGGCTGAGGCGGCAAAGAACTAGCCTGGAGACAGTGACGTGCTCGTCCTCTGCGCAACAGTTTACAGTCGGCCACTCCTGAAGAACACGTTCCTCCCTGCTAGACTGCAATAGAGCAGGGACTCAGGCTGTCTGATTCCCAATCAAAGTTTAGTTATTGAACACACAGTGGATGCTCCATAGATATTTGCTGAAAGCAAAACTGAGCGGTAGGTCTCCAGCCCCTCTGGAACTGCAGATGGCTCTATCAAAGGTGTGCAACCTTTTTTTTTTTTACCTACTGTTGCACATTGGAAGAATGAGAGTTGTCACAGGCCACAATTAAACACACAAATAACAAAAGCTGATGAAGAAAAAAAAGGTCCATGCACACTTTTCATGACATCCGACACTACAGATAAGTAAACCAGTCCTCACAAAATCAGCAGATGACCCGAGGGCCTCAGGTTGGACACACCTGCAAATCCAGGGAGCTTGTGAACACAGCCTACCTATACATGTTAGTAGCTGGCTGCATATAACTAGTCTCAGAGAGTAAGAATTCTTAAAAGAACTCAAATATGTCAGGATATTAAAACAGATTATTATGAGATAACGTCAGGTTAAAATTATAAAAATGTAAACTCAGATTTTTTAGCACATTATAAGAGGGGTGTTTAAATCAGAGCAATGGTAAAGGCTCTCCTGTGGCAGGAAGGTCCCAGGTAGAACAAAGATGGGACCGTCCCCGAGGGTTGCCCTGGTGGAGCTGAGGAGGCAGGGTGGCTGGAGTCTAGGCTGAAAGTGGGGGCAATGATGAGAACAATGGTGGCCGTGAGGGAAGGAGCCTCCCCATGAAGGACCTGGTTGGGACCTCAGATTTGATCGAGAGGGAAACAAAACGATGTCAGTCAAGGGGATAAGGGCGGGGTCTGTGTCTCCAACGCGAACACGCAGGTTGCCGTGAGGGAAGGTTAGGGAGGGACCAGCCCTGAGTGTGGGCTGAAGCTTTCGGGTTCTGTGGGATGGTAAGGAACACACCAATGGAGAACGTTGTATTTAGGGAACAGAGGTAAAGATTGAAATAAAGGACATAAGTAGCACCTGTGGTCAAGGTAGCTCCTGGTATCCCCCTGGGGCCCACGTGCACAGTGCTGCCCACCAGCCTGGAGGGAACTACCCAAGGGAGCAGCTGTGAGGTGCAGGCGGAGGCTGCCAGGCCGTGGTTTGCGTCATGGACACTCTGGGCACCAGAGTGGCCACTGTGCTCTAAGGGAGACGCGCACAAATCCAGGAATATGTGAGCTCCAGGTGACGTCACAGGGAGCACGTTGAGAGTGAGAAAGAAGAGGGCCGAGGACTGTCCACTGGGCTCTCCCCATGCAGGACAGTGAACAGAGGGCTTCAACCATGGAGGAACAATGCAGGAAGGTGGCTGTGAAGCCATTGAGACCGGTGCAGGCAAGAAGGTGCTGGAGCCGGGGTGGGGGACAGCAGCAAGGATTTGGAGACAACAGACAGAGTTCACTGTGGACATTTTGCTGATTGATGATGGCAGGACCAGTAGATGGACGGGGCAATAAAGAGCGGCAACAGCTTTTCTTTCCAAGTGTGACATTTCAAGAACAGTTATAATACTGAGCTCACGCTGCAGATACCAGTGGAGAGCAATGCACCTTTCCGAATGAGACACCGCCAAGGGAGGAGTGGAAAGGCTGTCTGGGTGATTTGTTATTCTTTAGTAAACAAAAGGGAAAATATGACAAAATTAAGAAAGACAGCCGAGAGTCGCAGCTAGGAAATAGCAGGGCTGTGACGCAAATGCGGGCTGCTGGGCTCCAGGCAGCCGCCCTGCAGAACATCCACCCGTGGACAGGTTTGGGTTCGCTTCTACTTATTTGCAAACACAAAGCATTTGCCTCTTAAAGTGCATCCAGAAATCAAGTTTGGAGGAGTATATGCGTGCTTGGTTTTATTTTATTTTCATTGTTTTTATGAAGGTAGCAAAAAATCAGGATAGCAACTCCAATTTGGTTTGTTTTTTAATAATTGGCTCACAATTCCACATGTCACAGGACTTCTCCTCTCCTACTTGTAACTGTCACGGTGACCGGTGTGTTCACATAAGTATTTTCACATTCATAAACAAGTTGTGCTAATTATCAAAACTGTTTTAATTAAGTTCTGTAACAGCTGGCCTGAGCTCTTGGCAGTCAGCCTTAAGATCACACCATCCTGAATTGGTATAGACTGGAAGTGTTATGTTTTCTTTACATTGCTACCCTGACAGTTTAAATGAAAGGCAACTTGGTGAGTAATTATTTCCTATAATTAGGATCCTCTAAGGCAGTGGTTCTCAACCTTCGTAAATGCCGTGACCTTTTAATACAGTTCCTCATGTTGTGGTGACCCCCATCCATAAAATTATTTTCATTGCTACTTCATAACTGTAATTTTGCTACTGCTACAAATCATAATGTAAATATCTGATATGCAGGATGTGTTTTCATTGTTACAAAGGAGTTGTGACCCACAGGTTGACAACCACTGCTCTAAGGATTCCTGTTTTTTTCCAAAATAAAGACATCTTGCCAAAGATATCTGAAATGGCTATGGTCTTCTCTTTGCTTTAATTGAGGAGGCTAAAGTTTCATTTATCTTGAAAAAATGAAAACTTGATATTCCTCAGCAGGTGCTTTTACCATGGGAGTCAGTGTCTACAAGTGTAAGGGAGAGAATGAAGGAGAGATGAGAGAGGCAGAAATTTTTAATCTCCCCAAGTCCCCTCATAAAAGCAAGACAGATAAAGCAACTCGGATAGCAAAACAGAAACCGATATACAGAAGCTACAACAAAATTGTGTGCAAGACACACTGGCGGTCCTCACAATATTCACTGGGGGAGGGAAGCAGCTGAGCACTAAGACCCCCATGTACAGCGTCTGTGTGGGAGGCAGCAGAGGCAGGCGCGGGCCACCTCCTAAGTGGAAGACCAGAATGTCACCCACACATGCTGGACAACACACGGGCAACGCATGGAGCCAGGAAAGGCTGTGCATTTCTGCTGATAATAAAAGCATTTTTTGCAAAAAATATACTCAAATCGAGAAAGCTGTAGGCCAATGTTTCAAAACAAGATAAGATTTTAAATAATAGAAGATATTTGGCAAAGAAATTATAATTAGAAGAATTAATGCATGAAGTGATAGAACTCATACAAAAAGTTAAAATGCAAAAACAAATTCTGGAAATGAAGCCTAAATTAGAAGAAATACAAGACAGAATAATCACAACAGAAAAAAACGGAAGATGAAAAAGAGGACTTTCTTTTAAATACCAAAAATCAACAGTGATAATTTACTTATAAATGTTGCCATCAGATTTTGTGACAATGACAACTTTCTACTAGAAGGAATGTGGGCAACTCGAGGCAAAAAACGTGAACCAAACATCTTATACTGAGCAATCATTTTCCAAAATAAAGTCTCAAACAAACTGTTAAGGAACAACTTAATGACTAAGGGGGTACTAAACCCCTGAAATGTCCTGGGGCCTCTGCTAGAGGAGGGAATCTAGATACCTACTGGTGTCTGAAGAGGTGCTGCCATAAGGACAGGGGCAAGAGCGAGACTCGTGTTTGCCTAGGAAAGAATAAGGGACAATTACAAGGAAGCAGGGTCGGTGAGTACAGGGCAGGTGCAGAAAGAATCGGGGGAAAAGAAGAAGTTTGTTGCTCACAACCTGGGTATTAAGTGAAAATAAAGGAATGTTATTCCAGATTAGATGGGGTGGGGGAGCATTCTACATTCCTGAAAGTGTGCCAAGCATATTCACATTTTTCAAAGAAGGGATAAGAATATGCAGGCAGGCACGCATGCGTGCACACACACACAGACACCATGCAGAAGTGTGGTTGATTGGCATAAACAGATTTTGTGTGCAGCACATCAGAGAAAGGAGCCTAAATCTGAGTCTGACTTATTCCCTCAATAGAGCATCATATAAAAATAGAGATTTAAAAAGTGCATGAGAAAAAAAAAAACACCCTCTATAATGAAATGTTTGTTAGGTCAAACACAAAAAGAGGGAATGGAAATATAAAATGTAAGAACTTTTAAAGGTGATAACTCTCTCTTCAATTTTGTATCATTCTCTGCTTCAAAAGAATAAAAGAATACCTCTCTCTCTCTTTTCACTTGTCATATTTGTTTATATAAGATTTTAAAACTCCAGCGGAAAGGATGCAGAGCTTGCTTTAGTCATGAGAAGCAAGTATAGACACATGAACACTTTCTCTCTCTCTGTTGGTACTTCAACTTCATGTTAACAGCAAACATGAACT
Source organism: Perodicticus potto (assembly GCA_963574655.1). NCBI lineage: Eukaryota > Metazoa > Chordata > Mammalia > Primates > Lorisidae > Perodicticus > Perodicticus potto. The sequence goes on along the minus strand of CAUYRH010059562.1, from coordinate 29,942 downwards.
TGAAGAAGGGTGAGAAAAATATCCTTAATATTTTGTTGACTTTTCAAAAGTCAACTTCACAGTGATCCATGTTATCTTCAACCTTTAGGACCTAGAGATTTTGTAAATTATGTTGTTTAATAAATTTATGTGAGCATACGGTAAAGGCACAGTGAAAATCTGATTACAGAGTGCTGTTAGAACTTCTTTTTTATGGAGCTATAATTGACATCTCCTCCATGTTTATGTTTAGCCTTGTGTACAAAATCTTTGGGCATAATTATGTACATTTTTTTGGACAAAATAGCTCAGTGCTGAATTATGATTAGTTTATACTTTTATATGATGATTTCTGTCCTATTTTATAGTTTATTCAAGTGATGGGCTTGATAAGAGTCATGTCAGGGAAAATTTAACTACAAGCAACCATTCAAAGAAAGAACATAGCTGTCCTGGCCATCAATGTAGATAATGAAAGAATAGTAATATATTTTAGCATCAAATATATTTTCTGATTTCAATTTTGTGTAAGGCAATACATTATACATGAAATAACATGAAACGTATTTTGATCTGCTCTTATTGACTTCATGCAACACTATTCAAACATTTGAATTTAATCAAAGAGAAACAGAACTAAATAAGTTTGAAATTAGTTCACATTACCCAGTGTATATAAAGATACTAGAACTTATAATATGAAATTCCAATACATTTGAACTCCTACATTTTACATTTGTTGAGGTCAAGTGTACAGTGTTCCATGAAAAGCACACTTCAATATTCCTGACAAATGTATGAAAGATGGAAATGCTGTTGTAACTTCCCTGTGTGTGGTATATTGTATAAACAACAGGCACGTCCATCACTGGAATGGTTAGTTAATGGGAAACTAGTCAGAGTTTTTTTTTTCAAGGATTATAATAAACTATTATCATTATAGAAATACTTGCTATTCTAAGAATACTTGCTAATAAGATGGCTGTCTTCTATTTTCTAAATTAAGTGGCCAAATCTGGTGGAAGATTTGAGGAATTAAAAAAAAAGAAAGACCAGACTCTGGAATTGTGATTTTTGCTGTGATTTTTTTTTTTAATCTATGCTGCTGAAATGAAAACCACAGGATGTGTTTGTTCTCTCAGGAGGGTCACTTTCTACTCTCCCATTTTCTGCTTTTACCCACATTGCAATAGGGAGTGAATTATATCCAGCCTGTCCCTCTTTAAAAATGTTTTTATAAAGCCAGTTGAAGGAGACATCCGCTAACACCGTCACATCCAAGGCAATCCGTGAGCAGGCAGAGGACGTAACTGCTCAGGAAGCCCCGGGGAGAGTCTGGGATGGCACCCGTGGAGATGCCATGCCAGGTCACTGACGGGGTGTCAGCTGGTTGGGGGCACCTGCTTTTGTCTCTGGACCTTCCTAGATTACCGCTTAATGCCTACAATGAAGTGATGTTCATCATGTACATCTTATTTATTTAAGAAGAGGGAAAGAAAGAAATTCAGAGGAAAAGAAAAGAAACACAAGGTATTACATGGGTTACACTCTCTCTCTTTGCTTTCAATCCAATCAAGTAAATGTTCGTAAAAAGTATGACCTAACTAACAATTATAAAGTAATTTTCTTTACTTGAGTATATTGAAGATAGTGCTCCTTGAAAATAGTGCCAGAAGGTTTTCGGTATTAGAAGATGATTCAGCTTTTCCTGGGTAGTTTACTGGCCATTATAATTCTAAGTAATCAGGATGTTACTCAGCAAGTATTGAGTGCATACTTTCTAGTTTATGATGTCCAGCAATTGTTAATGGGATATTTACCAGTTTGAAATGTGAGTTTGGACAAGCTTACATTATGTTATGTTTCTTATAAAACTATATCATTTCTACTGTTACAGTGCTGACTTATGAGTATGCCTATCAGTGAAAAATAACTTTAATTTGATTTACTGCAATGTTTTCATATAAGGCAACATTAACCCCCCAAAATCTAATGTGGATCATGGGCACAAACCTGTGTATTAACAATTCTAAATTTTCTCATAGTCAATATAAAACATAAAAAGAAACAGGAGGATATAAGATCAATTATATATTTTATTCAACTCAATATACCCAAAATGTTACCATTACAACATATGATCAGCATTAAAATTATCAATGAGGTGTTTTGCATTCTTTCATTGGAAGTCTTTAGAATCTGGTGTGGTCTACAATTTGGACCAACCACATTCAAGTGCTCATTAGCCATGGTAGGTGTTGCCTAGTGTGTTGGAAGCTTGGGTTTAGAGATTTAAACAGACCATAAAAGTTTTGGTTCATTAAATGGACATTTATTGAGCACCTGCTGTATACCTGGAGCTGTGCTGTGTGTTGAAAAGTGCACAGAGAGATGCTGCCCACACTCACGTGGCCTAGACTTTTGTCAGGGAAATAGAAGGGTAGTCATGCGAGTAGGGAATGATGCTCATATTTCAGTCCTTTCTTCCAGTAAGGTCAGCTCATTGTAGGGTGTAAACAGGTGCACACTGGGATCTGTGCAGTCCCTGGAGTTGGGCTGTGATGACCAGGAGAAGGCACCTGCCAAGAGATGTGCAGCTGGCAGCCCTGGTGTGAAACGATTTAGACCTGTTGTTTAAAATAATGTATACATTTATAGATACATTACTAGTCAATTTCAGTATCGAATTTCCTTCCTTCTTGCTATCTTATTCTCTCTGTGTTCCTTGTTATTTCCTGATCCTGGCAGTTCAGGTCACTTTCCCAAATCTATTTACTTCAAGTTGTCATTATCTCTCATCGAACAATGAAAAACAAGACCTTCCTTGTTTTAAGCTTTGCAGAAACTGTTCCCCCTGAATGAATTTGAAATGTCACAATGACAAATGCATTCATAACTCTGTTTTGACTATGGGAAAACATATTGACTAAATTTCTTTCGGACTTTAGGATTGGTACACAGTATATTAATTAGGACAACAAATTTGAATGTATGTATGTATCAAGAAGGATGAGAATTTGCTCCTTGGTCTCAGGAAACTCATCTCTATTTGTGGATGTTAGGCTGGAACTCTTTTCCCTACTTCTGGTGTTTCCTTCCATGTGACAGGAGCTCAGGTAGTGTGACACCTGGTCCTCCTTAATCACGACATCCTGGTGGTGAAGTGATTGATTTCATTGGTGAAATTAGGAAGGATTAACCAGGCGGCCTATGACAACACTGTCCATAAATAGTGACCTTGCTATGGAGATGTGGTACTGTTGAACCACATTTCAAGGCATTTGTGTCTTAATTTTTAACAAAAAAAGTTTAAAAAGTAAAAAGAAATTTCAAAAATTTAAAAATAGAAGCAAACACATTGAATAAAGATATAAACAAAGAAAATATTTTTATGCAGCTCTACAATGTGTTTTTAAGTGTTATTATAAACAAGTCAAAAGTTTATAAAGTAAAAAACTTACAACAAGTTAAATTTAAATTATAAATGAATAAAGAATATTTTTAAGAAAGTGAGTGTAGCCTGAGAATACAGTGTCTGCAGTAGGGTAAGGTCCACTAACACTCGGTTCTGCAGGCTCCATGCCTGGTAAGCACCCTAGACATTTTCTACTGTACCTTGGCTATGTTTAGGTATATTTAGATACATAGATACATCCCACTGTAATTGCCTACAGTATTCAGTGAGGAACAGGTTGTATAGGCTGTTGTAGCTTAGGAGCCTGTGTGTATGGTAGGCTAGGCCCCCTAGGCTTGCAAACTCAGCTAAAGACGATTTCTTAGACTGTATTCCTATCACTGACAGACATACAACTGTGGCGAGGAAGAAGGTCTCCATTCCTGACATGTCCTCCATGTGGTAGGAAGCATGCCACAGACCCCTTTCTTACCTCTCTGTGTTCTTCGCTCACTGTCCCTGGGGGAAGGGAAGGCGTTTACCTGATTGATGATTTGGACAGCTACCCCTCTTCTCTGAGAGCAGCCTACATGCTCCCCCAGGCTGCATATTTCCCAGGGGTAGACCCTCTCAGGGCTGTTCTGCCACCTGACCCAGGACCCCACTGTCTGCCTGCTGAGACACTCCAGCAGGCTGGTAGCTTGCGCCATGAAGCCTTTAACCACAAGCATTTTTGCTTTGAGCTGCCTTCACCTTTGATATTTATGATCCCTTTTCTCTGCACTGTTTTATCCTCCTGGGCAATGACCTGCTCCTAAAGCACTACCTGCCTTACTATGAATTTTCATTTATTAATAATAAATGTTTATTTTTTGTCTCTTCCAGTTGGAATTCAAACTCCAGGAAAATGCACCTTTATAGCTGCATCATTCATTCACTGGGGTCTCCTCTTGCCTAGCTCAGTGCCTGACACATTGTAGAGTGAAGAAATCCTCAATTTATCAGGAATTCTTGTGCCCTATTTATTAAGCTCCCAGAGACTCCCACTTGATGATAAAGCATAATAAGATTCATCTAACAATGAAGGAAAGGGTGTCCTTAAGCAGAAGATGACTGCATGATGACTGCATGACTCCATGACACCTGCCAGGATGACAGGAGGAAGATGGCTAGACAGGGTGGGCCAGGCAGGGACATCTGTAAGGGAGGTGGTGGCTGTGCACACGGGGCAGCAGGACTGGAAGTGGAGTGGGGGACAGCTGCATTTAGCCCCATTCTCCTACCTGCTTGGCACAGGTGGTCTCATCTACACGTCAGTGCTAATAAAAACCATCAGCATCACCTCCTCAGTTCTCCCTGCTACTTCTAAGGGAAGGTGATACAAAAAACAAAACAAAATAACAAGCAACAACAAAACAATGGATTTGGTTGCACAGAATGCTAGATAAACCAGCATCTAGTATTTTGCTTTACCTTCAGAAAACAATTAAAGAACAGTTTAGAGTCATCTAATACAGTAAGACAGATTTGATTGCTGTATATGCACTACAGTCTTTGGTTTTCGGATTTAATTTATGGTTCTGTCTTATGGCATGTTGCTAAGGGAATCTGAGTTGTTGTTTTTTTAATAACTAGATGAAATGCAATTGGGACCTTAAATCTTCAAAATGACTTTGAATCCAAAATATTAACAAGACCACAGAGTGTAGCATCAATTCTCATTTCTTATAAATCTGAACATTTCTGTTTCCTACCTATGCAAAAGCAGATGTGTACACATGAACACAAATATATAAATTCATGAAAGTATGAGTATCTAATTTTACATGTATATTAACATCTTATTTTTCGTGTTATGGAAAATAGAAATTTACAACATTTTATCCTCTCTACTCATAGAACCTATTTTTTTCTTTTCTTTTTTAAGAAATAGTAACCAGCACATTGTGCCCCATGATTGCACCAATGTACACAATTATGATTTAATGAAAATAAAATAAAATAATAAAAAAAATAAAAAAATAAAGATGAGGTATGCACTGCCTAAAAAAAAAAAGTCACCCTTAATAAATGGAAAAGAACACAAATTTAACAAAAATGATATTTTATGTCAAAGCTTTTACTCAAAACTTATAGTTTACACTGACATAGTTTTAACAAAGCTTTATACTTTCATAGTTCTAAACGTTTTTCAGCAGCCTTTGAAACATTAGCTTAAAATTCTATTGCCAACATCAGATGTGTATGAGTTTGCACCACTTCCAGAGGTGTAAATAACTCCATTGCACTTGCTTAATCACTGTCGGGAGGTGCTGCTGCACACATCATCATCTCATTGTTTATCTTGGTAAGGACGCAAGTGGCTAGCGGCGCTAATACTTTTCATGATTTGGACTGTCAAATAAATCATGCTTAGATTAAAAGTTCTGGAGAAGATCCACATGGGAAAATAAACAAAATCTTTTTCTAAAGACCACAGGAAGAAGCTTTAAGTGATTTTTGGAGAACTATTATCTTTATTCTATTGAAATCATTAAATTTAATGAATCATGTTAATGTAATGTTGAATTTGAGATAATAATGCCATAAATCACAGTGACGGAAAGTTCTACATTTTCACTTCTGAGTTCACTTTCTTTTAATATGGCATACTTTTATGGAATAATATATAAACTGATAGCTTCATGCAGGATAAAAGACTTTGAGCTATCTTGGACTTTATTTCTAACTCTGCCACCAATTCTTTACTTATGGTCACATGATACTAAATATCTCAATAAGTGAACTGTTTTACAAATGAATTAACCTCAGTAGGATGTGAAGAAATAAATCAATAACTTAGATTTCACCAGTTAACTGGATTGTTGTAACGTAGACCCAGTATGTTGGACACATGCCTTTTAGTTTTCTGTTTCATACAATTCACTGAATGAAATAGAATTATACTCTCTCATAGTTATTTTGCCTAGTATCTAAACAAAAATAAACAAGCCAAGCCTTTTGGAACTGGAAAGGATTTTAGAAATCAACTTGTCACATCCTTTTTTTTTTACTAACAGATGAAGAATTGGGAACAAGCCCAGGTAAAGTGCTTTGCTCAAGGCTAAGAACTCATGGATGAAAGAACTGAAGCAAGTCTGAAGTTCACCTCAGGAGGCAAGTGGTTCCATGCTTCAGTCACAGAAGGTGTCAACATATGTCCGCAGGGCGTGACAAATATGGATGCTCTGTCTAGTAGATTAGAAGCCTCCTTTTGGGTTACTCATTTCCAACATTCTTCAGGCCCAAGGTCAGAGCATGAATATCTCCAAGAGGAAGAGAAAGGTACGTGTGGCCTCTTAACCTGTGAGAGCCACTGCCTCATGGGTGAAGTTTCTGGTGGGCAGGCTTTCCTAAAAACTTTAGATTGAACTTGATTAAATTATTTTGGCCAAATTTTGTTGAAATGTGAAAAACTATCCTTTGCCCAAGCATTCATTATTCTGCATGCCTCTGAGAACAATGGAGGAAGGAAGAGATCTGTTCATGAGATGAATTGAATAGATGGCCCTCTTTTCACTCTAGGAGTTGAGAGAATCTGGCAAATGAACACTGGTCACAACAAGATCATATATGGATTTGAACACATGCCCTGTTTATGAAATTCAGAATTAACTGGCTGTGATTTTACTGTAGAAATGTTGTTGTTATGTTGGTTTTTATTTCAGAAGATATTATGGCTAGATATGTGCTGAGAAAGTACCTCATGGAAGTACACATGGCAACGTGGTGTTGGAGTGTGTGTTGTGAGGGGGTGAGTGCACGTGTCTGTGCTGGGTGAGCTACGGAAAAACTTGGCATATAAGTGGAGACAGTAACATCGAGGGAGCTTGGGAGACTGGTTACAACTCAGCAAAGTCCCTTTATTTTCTCTGATATGTTTCTGGAGCTTATAAACACATAACAACAAAAATAATATTTTAAGTAATGCCCAGGTGAGTTGGAGAATTTAGATTGGGCATATTTGAGAGAGTGGATTTACAATGAAACCATTAAGCAAAGAAAGCTCTAGCTGACGTCCAAATGCTGGGATGCTACACACTTGGGGCCAAGAGGCCAGATGCTCAGGGAGGCTGCTGCTCTCTCTCTGAGCCTGGGGAACTGGGAAGTGCTCTCAGGAAAATTCTGCTTCATTTGGAGTGAGAGACTTCCAATTCTGACGAAGATAAAGAGGGACGAGATTAATAACTGAATAACTGACAGACAGGTAAAGCATAAAACAGTGTTACTCAAGACACTGGACAGTAGACCACGAAAGACAGTGATCCCTGAGAAATGGGAGCATGTGTGGGGAGGCCTTAAATTGCCCCAGTGCATTGCCGGAGAGTCTGTAGTCAGCGGAGCACAAAGGGCGATATGGGCAGAGCCAGTGGTCTCCCCAAGTAGAGCAGACAGAGCGGGGAGTCTAGGAAGTTCCAAAGGCAGAGTGCCAGAGAAGAGAGAGCCACACAGGAAGAGAACTCTGAGGCTCAGCACAGGCAGGCCTCTTTAGTCTTCGCTGGGCACCAACAGGCTCACAAATGTTAGGACAGACACTACCTAAGTGTGGAGAAGAGAACATCTGAGACTATCAGCAGCACATTTCAAGGAACACTCATGGCCAGGAACGTACCTGCTGCCACCAGCCCAAGTGGAAAACTGCATAAATTATGGGTTACTGGGTACAGACTCAGAAGGGTTGGCCTCAGTGGGTAAAATTATCCCTTAATGAAACACTGCCTTGGTTCTACCTAACAAAGCTTAAAAGCAAGACCTGAAAGGACCAAACTGTTAAATATCCTAACTATTATACTTAGTAGATTCTTAAAAGGTTTATACTATGCTTAAAAGTATTAACTTAATGATCCCAAACATGTATGCATCCAATAACAGAGCTCCAAAACATGAAGGAAAAACAGAACCATAAGAAGAATAAGAAAAATCTTTAATTATAGTTATAGTTATTTCAAAGCCATTCTCTCAATAACTGACACAAAAAGTAAATAAAAAATTAGCAAAGATACAGAAAACTCAGACAAAATTGTCAATCAATTGATCTAAATGATACTATCAGTCATTGATCCAATGATATTCACAAACTCTCTAACAGAAACATGAGTGTTCTTTAAATTGCAAATAGCATAGCACTTGATATTCTTGGTCATAAAGCAAGTCTGAATAAATTTAAAAGAATTCTAACAGGAAGGGATCTAAAAAAAATCTCAAATATTTGTATATTAAAACCTATGTGGTAAAGAACAAATACAAAAAAAATTTTAAGTATTTTAACTCACTGAAAATTAAATATGGGGCCTGACAAGTAAGTTTATGAACTTGCTACTGTGCATGTATGCTGACAGCACTATACAAACAGCACAGTAAGGTTTCATGACCCTGGTATATCAGGGTCTACAGCTGTGTCATGTCAACATGTGGTGGTGTCTTGCCAGGTGGAATCATTATTGTTGTTGAGAATGTCAGAGTTTGAATTGGAACAATGAACAAACATTTGTAAGTTTCTTGTTAAACTTGGCAAGAGTGGAAGTGAAATCAGGACATGTTAGTCTAGGCTTATAGGGATAATGGCATGAAGAAAATAGTAGTGTACAAGATTCAACATTTTTCTTAGGGGAGAGAAACTATCGTTGATGAAGAGAAGTCAAGGCAGCCAGCAATGAACAGAACTAACAAAAACATAGCAAAAATGTGTTGAATTGTACATCAAAATTGTTGGCTGACTATTAGAAGCATAACAGACCAAATAAATATCAATAGAGAGATAGTTAGAAAAATCCTAACTGAAAATCTTGGCCAACTACTTATGGCTCTTGCATCACAACAATGCACCAGCTTACACGGCACTGTCTATGAGAGAGTTTTTAGCCAGTAAACAGAAAACTTTACTAGAACGTTCTTCCTATTCACTGGGTCTAGCTCCTAATAACTTTTTTCTTTACTCAAAGATAAAGGAAATATTAGAAGGAAGACATTTTGATGACATACAAGACATTAAGGGTAATACAATGACAGTCTTGATGATCATACCAGAAAAAGAGTTCCAAAATTGCTTTGAAGGGTGGAATAGGTGCTGGCATTGGTGCACAGCTTCCTAAGGGGAGCACTTCGAAGGTGACTGCAGAGATATTCAGCAATGAGGTATGTAGCACTTTTGCTGGGATGAGTTTGTGAACTTAATTGTCACACCTTGTGTTTCAAAATTTGTGGGCTGCAACTAAGATTAGTAGTAAGAGGGAAATTTATAGCACTAACATTCCTATTAGAAAAGAAGATCTGAAGGTAATCATCTCAGAAACTAGGAAAGGAATAGCAAATGCAAACCAAAGTAATCAATACAAACTAAACAGACCTCAGAGTGGAGATTAATGAAATGTAAAGTACAGAAGTAATAGAGAAAATCAATTAAACCTGAAACTGATTCTTTGAGATGACTAATAGCATTGATAGACGGAAGGAATGATCACACACAAAAAGAGAGAAGAGATACAGTCCCACTTACAGGGATGAGAGTGGTGATACCACTGCCAGTTCTACATTAAAAAATATAACGAGAGAAAGCTATGGAGAACTTTACGCCAGTAAATACAACTTCCAGGAAATGGACAAATTTCTTGAAAGATACAAGCTGTCAAAGCGTACTCAAGAAGCAGCAGATGACCTGAATATCCTTACATATATTCTCATTTTATTTTTCAAATAAACTTTGTGTTGTTAATCCTTTTTTAAAATAAGAAAACTAAAATATAGATAGATATCTAACTCGAGCAAGGTCTTGGAGCTGGTAAATGCTAGAATCAGATTCTGTTTCTAGGGATGACTGATTCAAAGCCCACTCTTTCATCTCTATTTTACCATTCTGAATGAATGAACAAGTGAACAAGTAAGTGTTTACATTACAAAGCAGTTTAAATTCCATACAGGGATTAAATTTACATACATATGTGTATACATATACACTAGAATTTTATATGTACTATATATTAAAGTTAATATGCTTTAGAAACGATATATATGCATATACTAGAAAACTAAGAGTAGAAGCTCTGAAATTTTAAAATCTTTTCACATGTTATTTTGGGAAAGTAAAGAGTAGCTGTGACAAAGTATAGGGAGATAATTTTTTAAAGTTATAATTCAAGATCAGTGAACACTGAAACAGACTGATAAGATTATTGCGTTTTTAAAGCATGAGTTACCGATCCAGGGGAATGATGAGTCGACTATTAAGCAAGGCGACGAGGAAAGAGCCTGAATCGTGCCGTTTGTATACCTAACATGAATCTTGGTTCTGCTCTGAATCATTCTAAGTTTCTAAGTTTCTTAATCATTCTTGGTTCTGCTCTTAATCATTCTAAGTTTCTAAGTTTCTAAGTTTCTTAATCATTCTAAGTCATGGCAGCTATAAGAATGGGGTGCCACGCTATCTTAAATAACTTTTGTGATGATGAAGGCTGAAATATTTAAAGCCCCTAAGCCAGACACAGGCAGAAAGAATGATAATAAATGACAGACACTATCGGCATTACTATTGTTGGTGTTGAACTTCATTTCCTTCCAAGTCCATCATATCTGCTTGTTGATAAGCACAATAATTTCTGGAAAGAAGATGGGAACAGTAAGAATAATTAAAACTGAAAACAGAGAGAGAGAATAATTAAAAACGAAACAACATTCATCAAAAAGCAGATATAGAAAAAAGTGAGATTTGGGTTGGAAACATCTCCTGTTGCCTATACTTTCCCAGATTTTTCCAGCTAATATTATTTCTGATTGTTTTTGTTTGTTTGTTCTGAAAGAGAGTCTCTCACTCTGTCACCCTGCCTAGAGTGCAGTGGTGTCATCACAGCTGCAACCTCAAACTCCTGCGCTCAAGCAATTCTTAGAGAGATGGGGGTCTGGCTCTCGTTCAGGCTGGTCTCCAAGTCCTGACCTCCAGCGATCCTCCCGCCTCAGCACCCCGGCCTGTATTCTTGTATTGCAAATAGGCTTAATTCTCTCTTGTCTTCCTCATTAATATTTGTAAAGCAAGGGTTTAAAGTTCAAATGCTTATAGGAATTATGTAAGTAAAGAGAATTATTGAAGCAGGCTGTGTGGTAGCCTTTCCCCATGGAAATTGTTTATTTGTGTATTAGTCACAGGAGATGATTACTCACTATCAAACAAAAATTTTCTCTTTTCCATTTTTCCAGCAACACATGCTGACCCTGGCAATGTGGAGCCATAGAAGTATTTGTTTACTTAAAAAAAATAATGCAAGCAAGATAATGAACATCAATTGGCATTAGACTACCACATTGGCATTAGTAGCAACTGGTGGGGATAAAGAAAATTAGGAGCACATGCCCTCTACAAGGTGAGGTGTTAATTCCAGATATTTACTGACATGCAGGATTTTGGGTCCAGTATTGCCAGAGCTTGCAGTTTTCAAAAAAAGCCAGAAATTTAGGGATGAAAATTCTCATTTTTTAAATGTTTCAAGAAAATAATTGTTCAGGTTTATCGAACACATCTGAGGGCTAGATCCGGCCTCCAGCCCTCCAGGTTATGGTCCCTGCTAGGGGGCATTCAAGTTTCTCCACAGTGTGACGCTAGGCCTACCTGATACGCAGGCTGATTACAGAAGGTGAGTGGCCATTTACTATCTCCTGGTGATCTACAACAATATTCTCTACCCACTTGGAAATACACAGAACTTCTCCCAACTACTTACCTAAACCATTTTGCAAAACGTAACGGTATTTCTTTCATCAATTACTTAACTGATCCATTCATGTATTTAATGACTATTTTTTTAAAAATGTTTTATTTTTAATTATTAGGTACATACTACTTGTATATATTCATGGGATACATGTGATGTTTTGATACAGGCATAAAATGTGTAATAATCAAATCAGAGTAACTGGGGTACAACTGTCAGGCTTACTGACTGTCAATTAAACACTCTTGTATGGGAAACCTTATTTAGCAACAAATACCATCATGGTCAACAGATAGTAACTGACTGCCAAAGTGCCACACTTACATTCAAATACTTATTTCACAAGCATTACTGTGCCGTTAAATGCGTGGGCACAGAGTGTAGGCTGTATAGATCAACCTAGGTAAGTTTTTAAATGAAAAGTTCTTTCTTTTTTTATTATATCATAGCTGTGTACAGTAATACAATTATGGGGTACAATGTGCTGGTTTTATATACAATTTGAAATACTTCCATCAAACTGGTTAACATAGCCTTCACTGCATTTTCTTTCTTTTTTTTTTTTTTTTTGCAGTTTTTGGCCGGGGCTGGGTTTGAACCCACCACCTCCAGTATACAGGGCCAGCGCCCTACTCCTTTGAACCACAGGTGCCATCAGCTTCACCACATTTTCTTAGGAAAAATTCTTAAGATTCTTACTTCCAAATAAATGCTTACAATATTTTGATGTCATTCTGAAAAATTTGCCTTGATTCGGTTATAGCAGACTGAGTAAAAAATTCTTTTGCTATTTTTAATATTATAGCCAGGATTATTTCATTTCATTTACAACTTACTGCAGTGAATAAAGCAAGGTGCCTAACTCTCTTTAAACACATGATTTTATGCATAATAGGGTAATTATATTAAATGGGTACACTATCAGTGGACTTCTTGGATGAATGAATTTTCTTGGGCTAAACAAATGCCAAAATGTATATTATACTGTTCTGTCTTGGCACATTAGGCTGGAATTTAATTACCTTGTGCAAAAAGTTGTAACAAAATCTCATCAGTGTAACTTCTCTATATTTGCTTGTGTGAATAAGTGAATGCTTTCTACAGCTTAAGCCCCAAACCCACAAACAAGGTCATATAATGAAATCAAATTCCACCAAGAATCAAATACAATGAAGACAATTTTCCATATGAATAGGAAAGGGTGGCATGCTCTTAGAAAAACTGCGATTTCCAGTGTGTAAGACAGAGCCTGAGTTATGTTGGGCGTTATCCTCAGAGGCCTGTGGTTTCCTCTATTTTTGTTCTCTTTGATTTGGCCTGATGGCTTTCAGATCTGTTCTGCTTCCTGTTTATCATCCATCATTCCCACCTCATTTCAAAACATATGCTATGTTCCCTGTAGCAAGGTCTGGAAAATGTGTAAATATTCAAGTGTATGTGAGGTGGGAAAAGCAGGTTTATGGGATCCTACAGTCCAATTTCTCCATCACCAGCAGAACCCCTTGCCGGCTCTTCGCACGACTGCAGTGTTGCCTGCTGCTCCCCTCCTGGAGCCTCACTTCCTCTTTGTTCAATTGTATTAAAATTTTGGACAATGAAAAACATCCGTTAGTGACTAGTTCATAGCCCAGCTATGTTATGAGTCTTTATCCTGCACCATGTTGACTCATTCTCATCATGCCCAGGTCTCTGTGGGCCATGCAGGGCCCATTGAATGTGCCATGGCCTCTGCTAAGAAGGCTCATCCCCTCGTCTCCAGGCCCAATTCTTTCTCTCTTTCAAAATCAGAGCCATCAGTTTCTCACAGGTTTGTGCTGGCAGCTCCCCGAGGTTGGAGTGAGAATTCCTCCCAAAGCTCAGCACTTCAGTAATTTCCTGTTTCCCTGACTCTCTCCTCACCAAACAGAGGCCCCCCAAGGTAGAGATGGCATTATTCACTGATGTAGCCTGTGTCTAACTCACAGCCCGGAGCACAGCAGTCCTCAGCAGAAGCCCTTGAATAAATAAATACTGCACACGGTGACAGGAAATGACTATTTACTGAGTTCCTGCTGGGCCAGGGGCTCCCCGGGGCTCACAACATCTCACCGTGTCCTCCTGTTACAGATGACGGACACCCCACCAGAGGTCACACCGAGGGGACGTGAGAAGGCCAGAGCCACAGCTTCCATCCAGATGATTACACAGGATGCCCCCACAGCCTCTTTTCAGAGGGACAGTCGTGCTCCTCAGGGGACCCCTTTGGGGAAGAGAGAGCCACGGGAAGTGGTCTCCTGGCAAGTCAGCCCCCAACACAAAAGCAGAAAGGACACAAGAAGAGGCTGGGGGTCTCTGGGGACCCACTGAGGACCCCCTGGGAACCCACCGGAGCCCATTTTACCTCCATGGCCGGACACTACACACTGACCAGGGCAGCCGGGGCCTATTAGAGACCATCGGCCTGGTCTGCAGCAGCAGGACAGAAACGAACTCAGCCTGGGTGGCCTAGACTGCAATTATTCAGTTCACCACTGCCTCCGATTTGTAGCCCAGTATGATGAGGATCTTAATTATCAGACTAATCTAAATAGAATTCTGCTGAGGGCTCACTCTTTTGCAGTCCATTTAAATGAATTCAACCATGGGATGTTACAAGCACATCCAGTTGCAGCTTCTAGTACAATTAGACTCTGTAAAATTACTACCAATGTAGGCATTTGTGTTGATAATTATGTTTCATAATTAATGTTCCTAAGTAATACTTTAGGTTCTCACCTCCATTTGCAGTTTTCTAAATGAAAGATTTCATACTAAAGACTGCAAAATATCAGGCACAGGCCATGAATCACCAGGATTAATAATATTCCGCTTGGAAATTTTGAAAGGCTGAGGTTAAAGTAAAACTCACAAGAAAATTAGTCATGTTTAGTGGATTAAACCTTGCAGGGGAAGAGCAGACTTCACATAATAAACACACTCTTTTTAATTAAAATGTTTTATCATATAGAATGCTAATCCTCTTCAAGAAGGGAATTCTGGTGTGTCGCTAAAATGTTAAGAAAGTATGTAGAAGGCCAAGTCCATTTTATTTTTGAATTTTTACTGTACTTACTCCAACTTAAGAATTAGGTGGGCAGTGAACACCCTCTCTTATACTGAACTTCCACCCGGAGCTCGTTTTTGACACACACCTGTCTCAGGCAGGTTATGGTTAAGATATCTAAACTTCACAAGCTAATAAACAGCTGGCACTTAACAGTTGTTCAAAAGTACCTGCTAAATTAATGAGGTTAAAGTTAAGTAAATGTCTAATTTTACATACTCAGAGAATGCAAGAACTAGGATTTGCACGCTGAGACATAACAGTTCTAATAAGAATGAAACCTTGACTTCATCCTACCAACAAGATTGGGTCTCCCAGTGATCTCATGAAAACCTCTTATTTATATTCTAGGCATGTACATAATAATTCCCTTTCCCCAATTATTTGGGCATTTCAAGACAAAGTGGTTTGGGGATGATTGCACAAGAAATTCAAAATGTCATTTTTGCTCTATTCTTTCTGCCAGTATGAATATCTATCCAGTAGAGAAGGGAATAGTGCAAATTCTTCACTATTTGAGTGTGGAAAGAGCAGACAGGGGCTGCTGACTGTTGGCTGTGCCCTAAAGAAGAAATGCAAATTATAGGTGGCAACTGAACTAATGGAAATTCCCACATTTAGGGTTTTGCCTATTAAGGAAAGATTGATAATTCACTAAGAGGTATTTCTACTACTAGCTAAAGATTTTGGAAGAAAATTGTTGGATTCCCTAATTGACTTCACATGTCAAAATTAATTCTAAATGGCATTTAGTATCACAAATGTTTAGGAAGGAAACACAAATGATATAAATAATTTTTATGTAATCTTGGGCTACGAGCTCTTTCTAAGTATACTTCCAAAAGCAGAAATCATAAAGTAAAAGTGATTAGATTTGAGTATTCAATTTTGTTGCATGATGAAGCATATCTGCAATGAGAGAAAATATTTCATATGGTTAATAATGAAATAGTGAAATGAGTTCTTATAAACAAGTAAAAAATCCTACACTACAAGAGAACAGTGGACAAACACTTCTAGATCCATTGATATGACATATTGAATAGTTTAGAAACAATTTCTCTCAAAAAATTTTGAAGACAGAGAAATGCTGCAAAACTTATATCAAATATCTCTTTATACTTATTTGAAGAAGGGCAGGCCAGAAAGCAAAAAAGAAGCAGGAACTGCAGGTCAGGGGACGGGGCCAGTGGTCTCTGGAGCCATTCTGGTTTCCTGAGATTCTGAGTCATACAGGGTGTGAGGACTGCAGACAAGTTCTTGGGTCCACACCAACTAGAGAGTTGGAACTAAGACTTCTGTTTAAAGCCAGGACTCCCCAAAGACAGTACCCTTAGAGACAGGATAGGTTAGAAAGTAAGCCACCTGTCAGGGAGGGCCCAATAATGGTAATAGAACAACAGCTGTGTTTTATTAGGGTCCACCGTGTGCAAAACACTGTCCTAAGCACTCTGTGCATTAATTCATTTAATCTTTACAGCTCTTTCTGGCAGATATATTACCATCCCAACTTCACTGCTGTGCACATTACACCTAGAGAGGGTGAGTAACCTGCTCACAGACCCACTGCTGGGATGTGTGGGGTTCAGGCACTCTGGCTCTAAGAAGGGAGAGAAGTCTCTCTCCTGGCCAGGAATTAGCATCCAGAATACATAAAGAACTCCTCCAAATCAGCAGAAAAAGATAAACGACTCAAGGGGAGTTGGATGAACGATACTAACAGGAAACCCACAGAAGAGAAGACAAATGCAGATTAAAAGTCTGACAATGTCAAGTCTTGGCCAGCATGAGGAACAATGGGACTCCTATTCCTGACTGATAAAAACGTAAACCGAAATCACCACTTTGAAGAATAATCTGGCAACGCCTACTGAGTTTATCTGAAAGTTTCTTCTTTACTCCTGCTTGGCTTTCAAGACTGATGTCAAAATATCACCTCCTTTACGAAGCCTCTCCTAGACCCAGGGGTCCGGCATGCTGCGGTTCTCACATCTCCAGCCTTGTTCTACTGCTCATTGGAACACATGATTTACTGTCTTCTGTCTGCGGATTTCATCTGTTACTTAAGGGCCTGGGTGGTGGTGTTTTGTGATTTTTCATTCCTAGCATCTAAGCAGGAGCTAAATAAATGTTGCTGGTTTGAGTATAAAAAGGACTAATGTAACCAAATAAACCATATTTTGGCTTTCTCACTTCTCCATTAGCATATGTCAGAAACATTCCAACAATCCAATTATAGTGAGCAAAACATATCTTAGGGTAAACAAATCTTCAGTTTTTTTGCCTTTTGTAGATTTGCTCTGTATTTTCTTGGAATTAAAATTGAGCATGACATATTTTCTTTAGAAAAGTAAGAAAATAGATTACTGTACAGTAATGTCAACTTTTATCTTTATCAAATCAATTTTAAAAACCATGTGCATTCTAGTGAACATTCCCAAGTGACAAAGGCCTAAGGCTCTAATTGACTTTTGATAAACATATGACCAAATCATTAAAATGTTCTAGTTTAGTATTAAATCTATGCAGTAAGCAGTTATCAAGAGAGACAACGTAATCTCCCTCTGGAGTTTAGTGACTGATTCTCAAATCTACATTTTAACCCTGATTGCTCAGTGCACATTCTTTCTTTCAAAGTTTTTCTATTTTTTGAACCTCTAGTTATAAGAGAAGCACATGCTTTTGGTAGAAAAGAATTAAAAACAAAAAAAAGAAAAGAAAAGAAAGAGTAGATGTGCCTGTTATACTCCTACCAAGACGTAGGACAAAATCGCTGTTAACACTTGCACAAGTGGTTAGTCTCATCTTATATAATAGCAAAGTCTTACTGTGTATATAATAAACATGCTATCTTTAAAATTTGACATGAGTATCCTTTTGGTAATATTATGAATATTATATTGCTACACAATATCCCATCAGATGGATCCATCAGCATATCATTAACCATTCCCCTAGCTGGATGGCATGCTTTAGTTTCTCTGTTTCTATTATTTTCTTGCTTATAAACAAATCCTCCAAGGAACATTTTTGTGGATTATGATTTAGGGGATATTTATTTTCATTTTTTTCTATTCATGCAAATTTATGAGACAATTTATTACGTGTATGACTTGCATAGTGATTCAGTCAGGATACTCAGTGTGTCCAGTACAGCCCTCCCACTCTGCTGTCAAACATTGGATTTATTCCTTGTATCTTACTGTATATTAACCTGCTTTAAACCACTTCTCTTCATGTTCCCCCAGACCCCCACTCTTCCCAATCTCTGTTCCCTACTTTTACACTCTTTACCTCCCTGTGTTCAAATTTTCTACCTCCCACATATATGTGAGAATATATGATATTTGTTTTTTTTTGTGCCTGGGTTATTTCACTTAAGATAACCTCCAGTTCCACCTGTATTGCTGAAAATGATAATATTTCATTCTTTTGAATGGCTGAACAATATTCTGTTGTGTGTATACATCACAATTTCTTTATTCATTCATCTACTGATGACATTTAGGTTAATTCCCTATCTTTGCTATTGTGAATAGTGCTGTAATAAATATGTGAGTGCAGGTATACCTTTGATACATTTGTTTTTCTTTGGGTTAGACACCCAGTAGTGGGATTGCTGGGTGGCATGGTAATTCTATTTCTATCTTTTTGAGAAATCTACACTCTGCTTTCTGTAGTGGCTGTACTAGTTTACACTCACACCACGAGTATATGAGAGTTTTCTTATCTGTTTCTTATCTGCCAGTATCTGTTATTTTTGTCTTTTTAATAACAGCCATTGTGACTGGGGTTGAGATGGTATCTCATAGTGGTTTCAACTTTCATTTCTCTGATGATTAGTGATGTTGAGCAGTTTTTCATATACTTGTTGGCTGTTTGTATGTCTTCTTTTGAGAAATATCTATTTATGTCCTTTGCCCACATTTTATTTTTTATTTTATTTTATTTGAGCCAGAGTCTCACTATGTCACCCTTGGCAGAGTGCCGTAGCATCAGCCTAGCTCACAGCAACCTCCAACTCCTGGGCCCAAGTGATCCTCTTCACTCCCTGAGAAGCTGAGACTACAGTCACCCACAACGCCTGGCTAGTTTTTAGAGATGGGGTCTCCCTCTTGCTCAGGCTGGTCTCAAACTCCTGCCTCAAGCAATATGCCCATCTGGGCCTTCCAGAGTGCTAGGATTAAAGGCATGCGCCACCATCCCTGTCCTTTGCGCATATTTTAATGGGATTATTTGTTTTATTTCTATTGAGTTCCTTGTATTAATATATTCTGGATATTCGTCATTGTCATTTGAATAGTTTGCAAATATTTTTTTCCATTCTGCAGGTTTTCTCTTCACTCTGTTGATTATTTCTTTTGTTGTGCAGAAGCTTCTAACTTTAATTAAATCACATTTGTCTATTTTTTTGTATTGCCTGTGCTTTTGAGGCCTTGGTGATATATTCTTTGCATAGACCAATGTTTGGGAGGTTTTTTTCCTAGATTTTATTCAAGTATTTTTACAGGTTTAAGTTTAGTATTTAAGTGTTTAATTCATCTTGGGTTGATTTTTTTTATATATAGGGAGAGATAGGGGACCAGTCTCATTTTTTTGCATGTGGATATCTAATTTTTCCAGCACCATATATTAAAGAAAGTGTAGTTTCCCCAATGTAAGCTCTTGTTGGCTCTGCTGAAAATCAGTTGGCTATAAATAGGTGGCTTTATTTATGGGTTCTCTATTCTGTGCTGTTGGTCTATTTTTAAACCAATACCATGCTATTTTGGTTACTATAGTCTTGTATTTTGAAGTTAGGTATTGTGATGCCTCCTGCTTTGATCTTTTTTCTCAGTATTGCTTTAACTATTTGTGCTTTTTCTTTTCTTTCTTTTTTTTTTAGTTCCATAAGAATTTTAGGATTATTTTTTCTAATCATGTGAAGAATTATGTTGGTATTTTGATATAGTTTACATTGAATCCATAGATTGCTTTGGGCTATGAGATCATTTTAATGATATTAATTCTTCTGATCCATGAGCTTTAGACTTTTGTCAACTTGTCTGTGTCATCTACAATTTCTTTTATCAGTGTTTTGTAGTTTTCCTTGTAAAGATGTTTCACTTCCTTAGTAAATGTATTCCTCAAGTTTTTTTTTAATCCTGTGACTTTACTGAATTTGTTTGTCAAATATAAGAGTTTTTTGGACAGTCTTTTAGGGTTTTCTGGATATGATATTATATCATCAGCATAGAGGGATAAATCTGATTTCCTCTAGTCCAATTTGGATGCCTTGGATATTTCTTTGTCTTGCCTTTTTGTTCTGACTAGGACTTCCTGTACTATGTTGAATAGGAATGGTGAAAGTGAGCATCCTTGTCCTGTTCCAGTTGTTAGAAGAAAGTCTTTTAACTTTTCTCCATTCAGTATAAAGTTGGCTGTCACCATATATGGCCTTTATTATTTTGAGTAATATTCCTTTGACACCTATTTTTTTGAGAGTTCTTATCATGAAGCAGGTTGTTTATCCAATGCTTTTTCTGCATCCATGGAGATGATCATAGGGTTTTTGTCTTCATTCTGTTGATGTGATGTATCACATTTACTGATTTGTGTATGTTGAACATCCTTGCGTCCCTGGTATAAATCCCATTCTATTGTGGTATATTATTTTTTTGGTGTGCTGTGGGATTTGGTTTATTAGTAGCTTGTTGAGGATTTTTGCATTTTGTTTTTCAGGGATATTGGCCTGTAGTTTTTGGTGTTGTTTTTACATCCTTGCCTAGTTTTAGTATCAGGGTAACACCAATAACAAAGTCTGAATTAGGGATAGTTCCTCTTCAATTTTTTGGAACAATTTCAGGAAGACTGATATTAATTCTTTATTGTATGTTTGGTAGAATTCTGCTATCAATCCATCTTGTCCTTGGCTTTTCTTTGTTTGAAGACTTTTTATTAGTGATTCAGTCTCAGTTGTTGGCGTTGTTCTGTTCAGCTATTCTGTTTCTTCCTGACTCAGTCCTGACAGGTGGTATGGCCAGGAATTTATCCATCTCCTCAAGGCATTCTGGGGTGTCAGTGCATAGTTGTTCATAGTAGTTCTGATGACCTTTTTTATTTCTGTGGTATCAACTGTAATATCTCCTTTTTCATTTCTGATTTTATTGACTTGAATTTTTTTTTCTTGCTAGTGTAGCTAGTGGTTTATCAATTTTAAAGAATCAACTTTTTGTTGTTGATCCTTCGTATTATTTTCTGATCTGTTTCATTTAGTTTTGCTGTGATCCTTATTTCTTTTCTTCTGCTGATTTTGAATTTGTTTTTTTTCTCACTTTTCTAGTTCCTTGAGGTGCACTGTTAGATTGCTAGTGTGTCACTTTTCTACTTTTTTGATGTAGGTGTTTATTACTATGAACTCCCCTCTTAGCATTGCTTTTGTTATATCCAACAGGTTTTGGTATGTGCCTCCATTTTTATTTATTTCAAGGGATTTTTTGATTTCCATTTTAATTTCTCTGTTGACCCAATGGTCAATCAGGAGCATTTTGTTTAATTTTCTTGTATTTGTGTATTTCCAGAGTTCTTCTGATATTGATTTCTAGTTTTATTCCATTGTGGCCTTAGAAGATACTTGATATGAATTTGATTTTTTAAAATTTGTTAAGATTTGTTTTGTGAACTAATATATGGTCTATTCTGGACAATGTTTCATGTGTTAATGAAAAGAATGTATATTCTGCAGTTGTTATATAGAATATTCTGTAAATGTCTGTTAGGTCTGTTGATCTGAAGTTCAGCGTAAATCCATTTTTTTTTATTATTTTCTGCCTATGTGATGTATGCAATGCCTAAAGTAAGGTGTTTTGGGTTCCCCAGGTTATTGTATTGTAGTATATCTCTGTCTTTCGATCTAGTGAAATTTGTTTTTTGAATATGGGTACTCTAGTGCTGGGCACATATATACAGTAGAACCTCCTACTTGATGACCTCCCTACACCGACCACCTCCCTAAGTTGATATAATTTTCACAGAGTGGACATGCATCACATGTACATATTAGTACAGTAGGCCTAGTCTCTCAAGTTGACCAACTCTCCATGTTGACCAGTTTGTTACAGTCCCAGTGGTCAATTTACAAAGGTTCTACTGTATTTAGAATTGTTATATCTTGCTAGATTGATCCCTTTATCATTATATTATGAACTTCTTTGTCTTTTTTGTTTGTTTTTTTTACAATTTTCTGACTTAAAGTCTGTTTTATCTTCTGTAAGTACAGCTATATCTACTACTGTTCACTTTTGGTTTTCATTTACATTGGACTATCTTTTTCCATTCCTTTATTTTTAGTGTATATATGTCTTTGATGGTAAAATGACTATCTTGTATTCAGCATATAATTGAATTATGTTTTATAAAAGTCCATACTGCCAGTTTATTTTTTATTTATTATTATTATTATTTTTTTTTTTTTTTTTTTGCAGTTTTTGGCCAGGGCCAGTTTTGAACTCACCACCTCTGGTATATGGGGCCAGTGCCCTACTCCTTTGTGCCACAAGGGCTGCTCCCACTTTATATCTTTTAAGAGGAGAATTTAATCCATTTGTATCCAAAGTTATTATTGATATGTGAGGCTTTGTCCTTGCCATATTGTTAATTGTTCTCTAGATGTTTTATATATTCTTTGTTCCTTTTTTTCCCCTCTTATAATTTGTTACTGTGGCTTGGGAGATTTCTGTAGTGATACCATTTGAGTCAAGTTGCTTCCTCTGTATAATCATTTTATCAACTAATTTTATGCTCTCATATGTTTTCATGAAGATAAATGCCATTTTTTCATTTCCAGGTTTAGGATTCCATCCAGCATTTATTGTAGGGCTGGTCTAATGATAATGAATTCCCTCAGTATTTGTTTTTCTATGAATGACTTATTTTTCTTTCACTTATGAAGGATAATTTTGCTGGATATAGTATTCTTAGGGACAGCTTTTTCCTTTAGCACTTTGAATATACCATCTTCTTATTTTTTGGTCTATAAAATTTCTTAAGAGAAATCCACTGTTACCTTATAAGGTTTCCTTTATAGGATTAGATGCTTTCCTTTGGATAATTTTATAATTTGTTCATAAACTTTGACTTTAGATAGTGTGATTATAATGTGCCGGGGTGAAGTTTTTTTTTTGTTTTTTTTTTGCCTTGTATCTTTATGGGGTTTGTTTATCTTATAACATCTAAATCTCTTGTTAGAGTTGGGAAGTTTTCATCTATTATTTCATTAAATATGTATTCTAATTTTTCTTTGTTTCTTCACCCATGGGGATACAGATATTCATTAATTTGGTTGCTTTATGTTGCCCCAAATGTCATGGAGGCCTTGCTCATTTTTATTGTTTATTCTATATTTTTGTCTGTATGTACCTTTCCATAAACCTGTCTTCAAGTTCTGAGATTATTTCTTCTGCTTTACCTATTGTTGAAGCTTCCAAAAGTATTTTTTATTTCATTCAATGAATTATTCACTTCTAGAGTTTCTGTTTGGTTCTTTTTAAAAGTCTCTATTTGGTAAATTTTTCATTTATATCCTAAATTGATTTTCTAATTTCTCTATATTGTTTTTCAGAATTCTCTTCTATATCACTGAACTTTTTTCAAATCAGTATTTTGAATTCTTTGCCTGAGATTTCATGAAGTTCTTTTTGACTGAAATCTGTTAGTGGAAATTATTTCATTCCTTTGGAGGTATCATTTTCCTTGCTTTATCATGTTTCCTATGTCCTTATGTCAATATCTGCACATCTTGTGTAACAGTCACTTCTTATTTTTTTAATTTGCTCATTGGGGAAGACTTTTTCTTAAGATACATATCTGTTGTTGGTTGTGTGTATCTGTTGTTGGTCGCACAGCAGCCTGCAGCAGCACTGGTGGGATTTGCCCTTATGATAAATGAAAGTGCCCAGCCTCCCCCCTCTCCCTCCTTGGCATGATTGCCAGCCCTGGCCTCTGGGAGGATACAGATCATTGAAGTCTGAACTTTCAGAATGTGCCCCACTATTAGCCTGCTATTGGGGATTGGCCAGTAACCACGTGGGTGACTTCCCTCACACGAATAGTTGTGGGGAGCACAGTTTGCTTATGCTTTGGTCCCATAGCAGCCTGCAGGAGTAGCAGTGGGATTTGTCCTCATGTGCATGAAAGCACCCAGCCTCCCCTCTCTCTCCTTAGCTGGCACAGCAGCCATAGAGTGGCCCTGGTATAGGACACAATTCTTTGGGGGCTTAGCTCTCAGAATGGTGCCAACCTGCAGGGTTCCATATCTGTATCTATGGATACAGCAAACCAAGGATTGAAACCTTAAGAATGAAATAGTTGATGGCTGTGTTTGTACTGAACATGTACAGAGTTTTTTTCCTTATTATTCCTTACATAACAAACCATACAAATGTTGATAGAGTCTTTACATTGTATTAAGTATTGTAGGCAATCTAGTAATGATTTAAAGTATATTGTAGGATATGCTTAGGTTATATGCAAATACTAGACCATTTCATACAAGGCACTTGGGTTTTGATATTCTCAGGGGTCCTGGACCCAAAACCTTACAGAAACTGAGGGATGGCTATACTTTTATCTCCATCTGCCAGTAGTATTATTCATCTGTTGGATATATTCATATGATAAACACATTCAGTATGAGATGTACTAAGTTTCTTGCTCTTTTGGCCCTGTTTCTCCCTTTGCATTTGCTGTTCTGACCTCGAGTATCACCTCTAGACAGCGGTAGAAGTCAGAGCTGTGGTGTCACCTCTGTCTCAGGCCTTTCTTCTCCTGTCCATGAGAACAATGGCCTGTCTCAAATCTGAACCTGTCCCTTTCTCTATGTTCACAGTCAGATCTTGGTTCTTGTCTCGCCAGGGCTATTAAAAACGTGCATCGAATTTTTTACAATGCTTAACTAATAAATGCTGAGATAAATGTATTAACACTGTTACAGGAAAAAAAGATCACCAACAGTCTCACCACTCTGTCTCTCTGATTAATCATTTGGTAACTTTCCTTCTAGGATTTTCCTACAGATAATTCTGTTAACATTGTGATCAAGCCATATTTGTACTTTTCTCTTTTGTTCTTCCCTTTACTAGCCTGTTATTTTTCTTATATTAAAAACTCTTTGTAAAATTTTAAATTTAAAATGTTTTCTTAAGATTCTGTTAAGTGATTGCACCATGCCTTAAGCAACCATTATCCTTATTGTTTAGCATTTGAATGAATATGATCACACATGAAGCTTTTTCAGCAGATTCAGTTATTTCCTTAGGACAAACTCCAGAGATGGGATTACTCCATTAAAGTCTATAAATATTTCCAAGATTACCTATTTCTATCTATTCTCTGCAGAATGTCTATGGAGAATACAGCTTTCTGCAGAATATAGCTGATCCTACCCAAACAGCTCTTCTCTCCCACACATCTGTCTGGCTGGTCACTCACACCCTGTGAAAGAAACCCAAACTCAGCTTGCTGTTCTAAGGCTGTCTCGGGAAAACCCCTGTCAAACTTCAGTGCAATTGTCCCCTCACCTACAGCGTCCTAGCCTCCAGCTACATGGAACTACTATTGTTCTCCATGACTTTGCTTCTATCTCTCTCCTTACAATGACCCTTCTTTTCAGTTAAATCTCTGCTCTGATCCCAATTCTCTCTTTGGTGAAATTCACAGCATCCTTGCTCATCTTAAAAACAATAGCTCCCCATTGCTGCTTTCTATTCTCAGGATATTTATACTTCTATCACAGCAATTGCCACCACTTATTTCACCATAGTTTATTATGGATAAATCTAACAAGATTTTTCTGAAGTCAGGGCCACATATTACAATTATTTGTATTAGGAAAATATTAAATGTCTTCCACACAATTGATGCAAGTATGACAAAGTCAGACCTGCAATGAGTTAATTAGCCTCCTGCATTTAGCTTTCTATCTGTAGGTTGAGTAGATACAGTAATGTTTCCCTGTTGGTTTCTATAGGATGTTTCCAAAATAGAAAGTATTAATATAGCAATAAGCATGGAGATTCTAAACAAACAGAAAACAAACATATATGACAGAGTATTATTGTACTTCTTTAATTCTACTGTATTTACGATTCATATCTGAACCTATCTTACTTAATCCTAATACAAAAAACAAAAATCACGGTAGCATCTAAGTGAGATTTTTGTCTTAATATAAGGCAAGAAAGCAATTAGATCTCCACTGCTCCTACAGAAAAGCCAGAGAAATGAAAAGTTCTTATGTTTATTTTTCAGTGACTAGGTAAACAATGGGGAATTGGATGTGTAATATTAGGCATAAACTTGTGACTGGGGCTTAATGACATGAAATATGTGTGCAGTATAATTAAACTTATTCTAGTAATTACACTGGAAATATGTGTGTGTGTGCATGCTTCACATAATTTTGATAAGAACTAGCATTGTGAAAAGCTTAAAACTTTTAACAGTATGAATTTGCTGAATAAAAAAAGCTAATATATTGACCACCTATTAAATGCCACCACTAAACCATATAGTTTCCTAAAACTCTCAGGCTTTTATTCTTTCTAACTAAGTTTTTGGCAATTTTAATTAATTTCTGTTAATTTTTAAGTTCTATTTTCTGGTATGAATGTTATTTGTCAATTTTAGGCCTTAAAAGTCCGGGAGGATTTTAAGACCTGGAATTTATTTCACTTAAGTAAACTTCCTAATTATTGTTAAGTAGAAAGCTCATCAGTGGCATTAAAGCTGTATCAATCTACCTTTAGTATTCTTTGCTGTACACATTATTTATGTGTTCTGATAAGAAAGGAAACCAAAACATAATACTCCAAAGAAAAGCTAAAATAATTATGTAAATTATAATTTTATACTAAAAATTCAAACATCTAAGAGATAAAAGTGCATCAAACAATTGAAAAGTAATTTAAACTTATTAGCACCATTTAACATAGGGGTATCAAATTTATAAATAAAATAGGAAAAAATTATGCTGCTTTTTATTAAATATCTATCATTTACCAGAATCACCTAAGGTAGGGAACAATTTTTTTTTTTTTGAGATATAATGGCATACAGATGTACTAAGAATCATGATGGAAAAAAAAATGATAGCAAGATTCATTCTAGCTGAGGAAGGAGGGGAAGCTTTTATTGTAGAGATGGTGTTGGAACTAGCAGAAGAATGAATAGAACTGGGCACAAAGTAATAGCAGGGGCCAGGGAAGGTGACAGAGGGTTATGTTAAGCAGAGGCCAGGTGATCAAAGAAATAAAATCCCAGAATTTAGAATGTTTGGGGGGAATTGGCAATAGTCTGGTTTGGATGGAATAGAAAGGTTTTTTTTTTAACTTTTGTTTTTAGTTGATGCAAAATAATTATACATATTTATGGGGTACATGTGAGCGTTAGATATATGTATATATTGTGAACAGGGTAATGAGCATATCCATCACCTCAAACACTTGCCATTTCTCTGTAATGAGAACATTCAAAATCCTCTCTTCTAGCTACTTTGAAATACAGAGGCTGTCAAAAATGTATGCACATTAAGAAAAAAGGAAAAAGAGACCGTATTAAAGTTATAATACTTAAGTTACATTTGATTTCTACAATTGCAAGAGATACAAGATAAAAAATGTTATCAGTATATATTATTTCAATTTTAATACACTTTTTTCTTTCTTCAAATGTGTATACATTTTTTATCACCCTCTGTATAACATATTATTGTTAATTATAATCACCCTACCTGCAATAGAACTCAAGAACTGAATCCTCCTACCTAATGGTAACTTTGCACCTGCTGACCACCCTCTCCCTATCCTGGTCCCTCTACTCTCCCGAGCCTCAGGGAATCACTATTCTATTGTCTACTTCCATGAGATCAACGTGTCTTTGTTTATGTTTATTCCACATATGAGATCATGCAATAACTTTTTTTTGTTTGATTGATGTCACTTAACATAACATCCTCTAGGTTCATCCTTGTCACGAGTGACTAAATTTTATTATATCTTTTGAGGCAAGGATTTTTTGGATAAGACTTCAAGAATATAGAAAATGAAAGTGAAAATAGACAAAGGGGATTATTTCTAACTAAAAAGCTTCTGCACTGCTGAGGAAACTTTCAACACAGTGAGAAGACAATCAATAGAAGTGTAGAGAATATTCCCAGGCTCTGTTGGTATCCAGAATATATAAGGAACTCAAACAAAGCTCAAACAACTCAACAGCATAAATTCACGATACTTAATGGATACAATCTGGGTGATAGGCACACTTATAATTTTGACTCATACTATGCAAAAACAATACATGTAACCCAAACATATGTACCTCCGTAATATTCTGAAATTTAAAAAAAAATGGGCAAAAGATGTGAATAGAAATTTCTCAGTAGAAGACATACAAATGGCCCGCATGCATATAAAAATGCTCAGGATCACTAATCATTGGATCAATGAAAGTTGAAACCACACCAAAATATCACCTCACCCCAGTTAGAATGAAGTGGCAAGACTCAGAGGCAAGGAAGGGGATCTTGTGCGAATAAAAAGGGTTGAATTAGTTTTAAATTTTTAGTACTGTAATAACACACTCTTCCTAAAACAAGCAGATGATACTAAAGATAAGTTATTACAAAAACAATGAGAGAATAGGACATAAGTAAGAAATATTTATTTTAAACTCATTTATAATTGCTTTTAATTAAAAAATTAATCAGAAGACTTAATGATAGTGATTTATTAAACTATGTAATTCTGTGCAATTTATGGTTTTGAGAACTCAGATACCTTTATGTGGGAAAGAGGTATTATCCGATGCTTCTAAGGGTGATTTACCCTTAAAAATATTAAAAATCTATGTTCTAGAAGAAATCAGTTAGTTGAACAGAACATTTTACTATTTGGCAAGTCTAAATTTTCATTACTTTCTTTTCTTAACAAATAATATAATTTGCATTTAATTTGTCATGCTGTATCACAACCACCATTTTGCTTCAACTCTGGAGAAGGCACTTTGTAGATTTCTATTTGTCTTGTGTTTCTACTTTTTTTGGAAGAGCAAAAGCAAAATGCTGATTAAAATAACTCTAATGGTACAGAGTTATACAAAGAGAAAGTTACTGCCCAGCACATAGACCCCCCGTTCAATCGCAACTGGGATCGTACCTGTCCATGCATTTTAATCCTCACACAATACAGACTTATGTCTATACTCTGTGTGTGAGAGACAGAAAGAAATCTATTTTTTCTTTTTCTAAAATGAAACTGGTATTCTAAGCAAAAAAAAATGCATATTACTCTCTACATTATGTTTTATAACATGCATTATTGATATCTTTACAAGTCAGTACACACAAATCTAATCTATTCCTTTAAATAGCTGTAAGATATAGTATTCCACTGTAGAAATATATGATAATTTCATTAACCATTTTCTACTTGATAAGCATTCAGATTGTTTTTAGCTATTTACATATATCATATGCTAGTGCTTTCATTTTTATAAAATTAAAAAATAAGCTTTTTTTGCATTTTTTTCATTGTTTTTATTATTAAATCATAGCTGTGTACATTAGTGCAATCGTGGGGTACAATGTGCTGGTTTCATATACAATCTGAACTATTTTCATCAAACTGATTAACATAGCCTTCATGGCATTTTCTTAGTCATTGTATGAAGACATTTGTATTCTGGCCTATCTCTATTAACCAATTTTAGCTGCTTA
>CAUYRH010059561.1:0-11398 GCA_963574655.1 Perodicticus potto | reverse complement strand
GCTTTTGCCTTCCTCAGGGTGTCCAGAAGCCTCACGCTGTCTCCCTGTGTCCCCAAGGGGAAGTTCCTGGGTAGATCCCGCCTGCCAGAGATGCCTGAAGTCCTCTCTCCCCGGTCTCACCGTGCCCAGCCACAAGGAAGCTGTTACTCGGCTGCCATCTTGCTCCGCCCCCTCCGGTTTTCATTTTTTTTGAGTTTGAGCTTCTTTCATGTGTTTAAAAATCATTTTATTTTTAACTGTCCTTGGCCTTTTACCCATTTTATATGATTTGTTGGTCTTTTTCTTATAGATTTCTATGAGCCCTCTATATAGTAAGGAGATTAACTCTGTGTGATAATGTATGTCCTCATTTTTATTTAAATATGACCTTTTTTCTGAAAATGTGGTTTTTTTTTTGGCGGAAGCCGGGTTTGAACCTGCCATCTCTGGCATATGGGGCCAGCGCCTTACTCCTTGAGGCACAGGAGCTGCCCCTGAATGTGTTTTAATTTTTATATCAAGTATATCAAACTTTTATGATTTTAAGATGGTTATAAAGGGCCTTCACAAGGTCTTGAAGGAGGGACATAATTTATGTAGAGTTTACCTTTATTTATCCTTGGCTCTGAATGAGTGGCTAATCTTAAATATTGTCGTGTGAAGTTTTCATCATTCAGTGAAAATTCAACTATGAGACATTAGAGACCTAGTGCTGGTCAGAGTGGGAATAGTTAGCAAGGAAATTGCTGTCCCTGTTTTCACAGACCCATGGTTTAGGGACATGAGAGATGATTATGCCATAGAAGAGGTATCCTCATGCCGTTTACAGTTGGTAACAATTCCAGGTCTTAACAGAGTGACCCTGGGCAAGTTATGTAGCCTCTCTGCACCTTTCCGATGCCACCCAACACAGCGCTGAGAACTGAGATGACAGGTGTGGCTGCCCCGAAGGATGTCAATGGTGGCGTATACCTGTGTGGATGCACACCTGCAAGCGTTGCAAGTTTTCATCATAAGCCATGTCTGTTTGGCTGGAGAAGGTGTCCTCTCAGAAACAACTTTTTTGATTAAACTTGGAGGCTGTCTTACATTGGCCTGCCAAAGACAAATGCCATCGCCTAGATGGCCTAAATGACAGGAATTTATTCCACCCATTTCTCGAGATTAAAAGTTCAAGATCAAGGTGCCAGTGGAGTCAGTGTCTGGTGAGGCCTCTTTCCCTGTGCTATGGATGGCCACCTTCTCACGTGTCCTCAGATGGCCTCTCCTTGGTTCATGTGGGGGTGGGGGCGAGAAGAGATGTCCTGTTTTCTTCTAAGGGCTAGTCTCATTAGGATGCCCCCTCCGTAGTCTAAACCTAGTGAGATTCCAAAGACAACATCTCCATATACAGTCATGTTGGGGGTTAGGCTTCAACACATGGATTTGGGGGGAAACCTAGACGCTAGTTCAGAATAGGGGTCAATGTCTTGAGCAGGGTGATGACTCTGTGTCTGTGACCTTATGTTCATGGTGACAGTTGATGTGGCCTGTGGAGACCTGTGTGGAGAGAGGGGTGTTTGCCTGCCAGGGGAACTGGCTGGGCTCTGGGTGGGAAAATCATAGAGCCTCTAGGACCTTGAAAGGTAGTTTTGGGAAAAGAGCTTTGGCAGGTCTGTGCCAGCCCAGGCCCTCATTGGGTTCTTCTGCAGGCTTTATTTTACAATGAGGCAGATCAGCTCAGCAGCACTGAGCCACACACTGCATTGTGGGTGAGACCCAGAGATGACTTCAGTCTGTGTCCTGCCACAGGGGGACAGCAGTATTTTTCAGTTTGTCTGGGGAGCAGACGGTCATTGGTAGAAATAATCCATGGACAGGAAAAACTTGCCTTTTGCATACCAGTTTTCCCACATTTGAAAAATTTAGTAGTCAAATACTTGTGTGGCACTCCCTGCATGCCGGGCACTGTGTAAGCCCTGTGACACACGCCGGTGAAGTCTTATGTAGGGGTTTCAACAGAGGAGCAGACCGCTGTAAATGATACAGAATAAAGGGCTTATTGCAGGGATGGGCCCTCACAAAACAGTGGTGGCTGGTGAAGATGTCCCTGTCAGGCCATTGCCTTGGAGTCTGGCCATGAGCTTGCCTAGGGTCAGCAGGGCAGGCAGTTAGGAGGAAGTGGAGTGGAGGGGGAGGGACAGTTTGGTGCCTAGCAGGATGGCAGAAGGAGCTATACCTACGCACTGGCTCAGGGATCACAGAAGCAGAAGGAGGGGGTCCAGCAGGTGCCCCCTTGTCATTGTGCACCCGTAGCTCAGCCAGATAGGCCTGGGCTGCGGCCGTGCCCGCGTCCCACCCCAGCTCCAAGGACTGAGAGCAGCTGTGTCACTCTTCCTTCCGCATCTCACCCAGATCTCTCCTCATTGGGCTTCACGAAAGAAGGAAATTCTGGGAAATGAAGTTCCAGCTGAGCTCTGCTCACATTGTATGAAACCAGCATGGGGTGGCCTACTATTCTTTCCACTTTACAGATGGGGAAAGGGAGGAAGGGAGGAGTTAAGCAACCTGCCCAGAGACACATAGCTATTAGGTGGGGCTCCTGCCTCCTCTAACTACACCACACTTCTGCTTTTCTACACCGTGAACCTTCTCTCCTCTCTACAGGAGGTGGACCTCAGAGCCACCCAAGCCTGTAGATTTCACTCCTGCTCTCTCTGAAATTTCTTTACATTTCACCATGCATTCTTTATCCTAGGTAGTAAGTTCCCTATGTTGCTTTTACAAGAATGCTTTGCAAGTGGAGAAATTGAATGGAGACAGAAGGGCTTCCCGCGTGGAGCAAGCAAAGTGAGAATTCAGCCTCTGAATTTGGGGCCTCAAAATACTCATCTGACTGCCTCCTAACCTGTGCTTTCTGAGTCTGTCAGCACCTGAGATTGTGCAATTCCTTAATTATGTCTATTCAAGCCGCTGGAACAAAATACTATAGATGAGTGGCTTATAAACAACAGGAACGTATTTCTCATAGTTCTGGAGGCTGGGAAGTCTGAGATCAAGGTGCCAGCAGATTTCTTGTCTGTCGAGAGCACAAGTTCTGGGTCACAGGAGGCGTCTTCTCGCTGCGTCCT
Source organism: Perodicticus potto (assembly GCA_963574655.1). Classification (NCBI taxonomy): domain Eukaryota; kingdom Metazoa; phylum Chordata; class Mammalia; order Primates; family Lorisidae; genus Perodicticus; species Perodicticus potto. Next base: position 8,309 of record CAUYRH010059561.1, on the reverse strand, counting down.
CACACGGGGGAGGGGCAAGGCAGCTCTGTGGGCCTGCTCTGTAAGGGCACTGATCCCGTTCATGAGGATCTGCCCTTGTGACTTAGTCACCTCCCAAAGGCCTCACCTCCTCATGCCTTACCTGGGAGTTAGGGTTTCAACATGTGAAGCTGGGAGGCATACATTTTCTGTGGATGCTGTCTCCTGTCCTTTGGCTGAGTTCCCCCCACAAAGGACTTGGAGTCATCCCTACCTCTGTGTCTCTCAGACACAACAGGGACTCCAGGGACCTGGAGGAGGCAGCTTTAGCGCAGCCTTTCCCGATAACTTGAAGAGGGGAAGCTTCAGTGAGGTGATTATTGTAAATGAACTTTCAACTTTAAAATAATTGTAGATTTGTAGACGACTTTGAAGATAGTATAGAGAGTTCCATATGCCTTTCATCCAGTGTGCCCTAATGTTCACTCCTCACATAACCCTTGGTACATTTATCCAAACTAGGAGATTGCAACATTGCTAACAAAACTGTAGACTCTCTCCTGAGTTCCATTTTAGCAGAATAGTGGGAAGGCAAATCTCCTACAGTTTTTCTACTGATGACCTACTTCTGTTCCAGGATCCAGACATGTTGCCTACTTCTGTTCCAGTCCAGACATGTTGCCTTTAGTTGTCACATCTCCTTAGTCTCCCATCTGTGACAGTTTCTCTGGTCATTCTTTGTCTTTCATGACCTTGATGATTGAGGCATAGTGGTTAGGTATTTTGTAGACTGTCCCCCAGTTTGGGTTTGTTTGATGTTTCTTCACAGTTAAGCTGAGGTTATGGATTTGGGGGTAGAAATGAAGTGCCCTTCTTGCCACGTCATATCAGAGGGCACATGATGTTAGCACAGCTTATCGAGGGTACTGTTAATCTTGATCACTTGGCTAAGGTGGAGTCTCCTGTGTTTCGCCACTATTAAATTACTATTTCCCTCTCTATACTCTATTTGTTTGATTTGAATCACCACATCCAGTCCATACTCAAGGGCAGGGCATGGGTGAGGGGATTCATCTCTACCTCTTAGAAGAAGGAATAGCAAAGCATTTTTAAACATATTGTTAAAACCACTACTGCCATTGATCAGTATCTGGGGGAGATCCTTTGACGCTGTACAGATATCCTATTTCCAGAGAAATAGTTTTTCACATGACTTTGCTCAGTTTCAGGCCCAGGGAAATAGGTTGTCTTCCTAGGTTCTGTCATGAAGTTAATGAATTTGATTAATAAAATACAGAAGGTGAATCCTGTTTCTTTGTGAATGTGTCATGCTGTATCAGTTGCATTTTAATATTGGAAAATCTAGAGGCTGTGTGGCATGGGTGTGACACAGAAGCAGCAAGCCTGGAAGGGTACTGATGTCAGGAGATGGTGCTTGCTTTTGCCTATGTGATTCACTCTTTGCTTGCAAAGATAAGGTAACAACTTACAGGAAGTTTTACGGTAATGTCAATAGCAGACTATATTTTTAGATCCTACTTTCTTTACCCTGCAGGGTATATTTGAGCTCCTATTTACCTTGTGTGAACTTAAGAAAAAAATATATGGTTTTAAGTAGCTTCTGCTGTAGTTGACCCTACAGCAAATTTAGTTGACTTTGTGGTAAAGGCTTTTGAGGCAAGTGGTATGGTATACTTCTGTGTTCCAAGATTCTCAGTCAACTGCTTTGTGAATTATTTGTGGAAAACTCTGCTTAGAAGACAATGTTCTTACATTCTGACCAACTCAGTTATTTTTTATTTTCATCTTGTTTATTTATTTTTTGAGACAGAGTGTCACTCTGTTGTCCTGGGTAGAGTGACGTGACATCAATAGCTCACAGCAACTTCAAACTCTTGGACTGAGGTGATCCTCTTGCCTTAGCCTCCCAAGTGGCTGGGACTGCAGGTGCCAGCCACAACCCATGGGTAGTTTTTCTATTTTTAGCAGAGACGGTGTCTTGCTTTTGCTCAGGCTAGTCTTGACCTCCTGAGCTCGAGGAATCCTCCCACCTCATCCTCCCAGAGTTCTAGGATTACAGGTGTGAGCCACCACACCACACCCATTCTCCAACTCTGTTATTAATCAGTGATTTGCATTCATTTTAGCAGAATAGTGGGAAGGCAACTCTCCTACAGGAAAAGAAATGCATAATGGTTTTCTAATAAGTATAAGTTGAGATTATCTGGGTTTGGCCAGCTTTTCTAATTCCCAGTCACATACATAACTGAGGCATGTAAGCGTGCAGCACCAACCCCTCCACCCCCCCACCCCCAGTGGCAGCATACCTGACTGATTATTTGTACTTAGAATGAAGCTGATCTTTAAGGCACGTGGTTTTAGATTATCTGCTCTAACAGAAGAAGAACTGTTGAAATCTGGAACTTTGTCTTCTAGGACGATTTCCTGTTCAGTGTCTCCATTTTAAGTGGGATTCTTTGCAGCATCCTGGCCGTGTTGAAGTTCATGCTGGGGAAGGTTCTGACCAGCAGAGCTCTCATAACAGATGGTGAGTAAGGCCAGTATGTCTGATCTCTGGGGATTGAGCTCATAGCAAAGGAAGGTACTGTTTGGGTCACTTTTAGCTGCTTGTCTTGCAGGAGAACTCAATAATTTGGAATCCATCTTCACTGCCCTCCCTCATCCCCCAGATGTTTAATTATTCTCAGTGCTCCCAATCAAGACAGATGTCATGTGCCCTGGGAATTTAATAAACTCTTTGTGATTACCTCTACCCTGACCTACTAATGGGAGAGGGGTGGGGGAGGTCAGGGCTCCCCAGCTTCTTAATCAAGAAGCACAAAGGGCTTCCTGGAGTCTTGGGTTTTACGTGAATTGCTCCACATAACAAGTAAGGGACTTTTCTGGATTCCACAGACTTTTCCTCTGTGAATTCTCCATGCATGTTTTTCCCTCCAGCTAGTGGGACACTCACCCTGGAGTTCAAGTTGCAATTACCAGGTGCCTGCTCTGGGAAGCAACCTTTGTGTTCTCTGCTTAGAGTCCCAACTCACTAGGAAAGAACATGTGTGTCCCTGGGGGTCCAGAGGAACTTCCTGCATGGCCTTTGGATGACAGATGCAGGTGTGGGGGTGAGGGAAAACTTTCTCTGAAAGATCAATTCCTAGTAAAGGCTGATTGATAAAAGATTTATTGATTGTGCACATGGGGAGAATCAGAGAGGGAATACCCCATATTCCAATGGGGTCTAGAAGTGTACCCTCATTTTAGAGCATATATAAGGGGCAGAGGAGATGAGGAATATAGGTAGTTCTGTGTAAGGATGTAAATGGTTACTAGGGAGCAGGAATAGATATTTGGAAGAATGAATGGATGGGGAGAACTAGACTGACTTGTAAATGATTCTCTGTGGCAACAAAATCTGAGGGACATGTATTATGTTTAAAATGATTTGGGCCAGGTCTGGCTATATTCTTAATCTTTTATCCTGCAATATATTGAGATAACAGAGAGGGAAGGGAATATTGTTCTCTTCGATGGATCTGGCTGTATGCAGATAGAGGGAAGGCTCCTTCCAACACCTGTTGATCTCTAAGCACCTCTAATTCACAATATTTTTTAGACCAAGGAGTGATATTTAGGGATGAATTTTCCTTAACTTCTTCAGAGGAAAAGCATGTTTCAGGCCCCACACTTTTTACACAGTAAGTCAATGTGGTTTAAAACAGCAGAAAGGTTGATCCCTGGGACTGAGCCCTCCTCTTCCCTGCCTTGCTTATAAGCAACATTATGGCCCCTGTGTATAGCAGGCTGGCCCAGCCCCAGTTCTGGGGGAAGTGAACAGGCCAGGGGAGGTCAGGACTCTGCTGCCATCTTATCCTGCAGGGCACAGTAGCCCTGGATCCATGGGGCTTCATACCATTTGCTTGTGCCCAGCACTCAAATTGGGTGAGCAAATCAGCTCCCAGTGCAAATTGCCCCTTTTTGGTGTCTGCCAATTACTGTGGGACATCTTTCCCTGTACCCTCCAAGGTGGGGTTGCAACTTAGTCAAATAACCCCTCTGGCATAAGTAACAGCTTCCTGCCAGAACCAGATGTAAAGAACTCGCAGTTCACTCTCCTGAGAATAACACAAGCATATCATGGCACAACTTGGCCGAGCCTTTGAGGGTATGTGTCACACACAGAGACATCATGGAATTATGAGCAGTTTGCATCAACTTGACCCTAATACATTGTCCCATAGAACCTGGGCTGATCCACTCTGGGGCAGACCTGGAATTTGGAGCGAGGTGTTTGTTTACTCACTGTGATTTTTGCAGCCTGGTGTTTTGTGGTCTGAAAAAGAAAATGGCCTCGTTGGCCTAGAACCCACCTTTTCTTAGGGATGACCAGGATAGGAGGTGCTTGTGTCAAGAGCTGAAGGATGCGTGGGTATTCATCAGGTGTTTGGGTTTGGGTTTTCCAGCTGCCTTTGAGGTTCCTTTATATTGATTTCTCAGAAGGACACAGCTCTGGACTAGACCCTGCATGGCTGAGCAGAACAGAGGCCTGTCTGGGCCTGGTCTTCACTGGGTCATGTGTTCTGTGCCTCCCTCTACCTACGTCCCATTACTTGGTCATGAGGGTCAGGGCAGGAACCCATGGGGCAGGCAGATAGGGCAGGACCGCTTTCTGAGCTCTGGGTGGTGAAGGCAGTAGGCAGCTCCTAAGCTGGCTCACAGTTGAGCTGTCAAGGCTCAGGGCCCCTCTGGCTGGCAGAGGTATGGGACTGGCCATTCTGGTCACCACAGACAGCCAGGATGCAGATGAGTCTGACTGTGGACCCAGCAGGCGGCCCTGCTGCCCATGACCATGGGGACTGCCCCCTTCTCCTTAGAACATTAGGCCTTATCTGGTAGTTTTTCCTTAACATTATAGATATTTCAGATACAAAGTTTTAATTAAACCTCAGTGTTCTAACTTTCCATCATTTTATATGGTATACAGAGGAGACCCCCACAATGACAGGCATTTTTTCCCTAATAACTTCTGACTTTGATTTCTACACACAAAACCATCTGCAGGCATAAATAATATTTCCGTCATACTTGTGAACCAGGGAGGAGGAGTCACTGCCAAGAAAAGTAGATGGTTTAAGTGAAAATTGTCCTACAAACAGGCAAAAAGCAGGGAAGAGCTCCCCTCCAGGGGGAGGGAATGCTGTGGCAGGAAATGGCCCGGGGCACCCAGGATTGAGAGGGGAGATGAACTAGGGCAGATCACAGAGGCCTGAGGTTATGGGTAGGGTTTTGGATATTTTGCCTAATGTTGAAACAGACTGGGTGACGTGATAGCTGTTACCCCAAGGAGCCCCTGGTGGAGAGCTGAGTGAGGGGGTGGCTTGGGCGGAAGGGAAGGGGAGATGTGAAGGGGTCATTATAAACTGGGCAGATGGGGATGACTGAGCCCAGAGGGTTTGGTGAAAGGGAAAGGTACCGGGGGGAGGGCACTAACCCCCCAGCCTGGTACCCACATAAAGGCCCTGCCACAGTGTGCTCTGCAATCCCCTGCTCTGTGGGGGTGTTGCTGGCAAAATATGCAGTAATTACAGCCTTCTGCTAATCGTATTGTCTGGGAGCTCAGCTTTACTCATTCATTGATTAGCAAAACTAGGGAACAATGTCATTACCTTCTTTCTGTTTTTTCTTGTTGGAAGGTGTGTGGGGCAGGATGGACTGCGTGCTCTGGGGACAGGGCCCTGGGGTGCATCCCTGCGATGGCCATGAACAGCGCACTCCAGTGCCTCTCTCCTGGAAGCAAGAACTTGTACACATTGCTCCTCTCACGGGGTGGGTGGGAGGCAGGTTCTGATCCAGAGCTGTGTGTGACCTGGGCCAGGAGGACTCCGTCTGCTCCTTTGCTGCTGGGTGTAAGCAGACCTTTGGGGAGAGGCAGCAGCAGGCTGTGGCTGACGGGGCCTGTGGGTAACCCAGGCTTCTCACTTCAGACTGTGCCACACAGTAAATCTTGTCTCATTCAGTTGCTGCTTTGAGTATTTTGTCAACATGGGCATTTATTGCTTGAGTAGGATGAAGCTTGGTTGGTATATTTAAGGTAAGATGATTTTGTACAAAAAATTAATACCACAAATCAGAGGAAGATGGTGAGAGGGCACCTGAGGGTAAGTTCTGAACTAGGGCCAGGGGACCATGCTAGCTCCAGTAACCACCGGGCCAGTCTGCAAACCCTCTGAAATGAGGGGTGGGCTCCAGCTGTTCTCTTGCTCACATCCAACTCTACAATGTGATTTTCCAAGTATGTGAAAACCTTATTAATCAGAATATTTACCTTAAAATTACTGTAGCTAATTACAGATTCTGATCTAGTTGCTAACGCTGTCCTCACAAGGCTTCTAATCAGGATGGCCCCACCTGTTGTTTTGTGCCATTATGTTCTTTTTTTTTTTTTTCCCAACATCTTGATTTTAGATTTCTAGCCTTAAGAATGAATAAGTTTTTGTTTTTTTTTTTATAGTTGGGGATTCATCGAGGGTACAAGAAACCAGGTTACACTGATTACATTTGTTAGGTAAAATCCCTCTTACAATCATGTTTTGCCCCCCAAAGGTGTGGCATACACCAGGACCCCACCCTCCTTGCTCCTTCCCTCTTTCTGCTCTTCCTTTCCCCACCCCTCCCTCATTCTTTCTCTCTATCCTGTCCCTTTGCCTCAGCCCCACCATGACATTAATTGTCATTAATTGTCCTCATATCAAAATTGAGTACATGGGATTCATGCTTCTTCATTCTTGTGATGCTTTACTAAGAATAAAGTGTTCCACTTCCATCCAGGTTAATACAAAGGCTGTAAAGTCTCCATTTTTTTTTAAATGGCTGAATAGTATTCCATAGTGTACATATACCACAGCTTGTTAATCCATTCCTGAGTTGGTGGGCATTTAGGGTATTTCCACATTTTGGCGATTGTAAATTGAGCTGCTATAAACAGTCTAGTGCAAGTGTCCTTATGATAAATGGATTTTTTTCTTTCTGGATAGATGCCCAGTAATGGGATTGCAGGATCAAATGGGAGGTCTAGCTTGAGTTCTTTGAGGGTTCTCCATACTTCCTTCCAAAAGGTTGTATCAGTTTGCGGTCCCACCAGCAGTGTAAAAGTGTTCCCTTCTCTCCACATCCATGCCAGCATCTGCAGTTTTGAGATTTTGTGATGTGGGCCATTCTCACTGGGGTTAGGTGGCATCTCAGGGTGGTTTTGATTTGCATTTCCCTAATAATTAGGGATGATGAGCATTTTTTCATATGTTCGTTAGCCATTCGTCTGTCTTCTTTAGAGAAGGTTCTATTCATGTCTCTTGCCCATTGATAAATGAGATTGTTGGCTTTTTTCATGTGGATTAATTTGAGTTCCCTATAGATCCTAGTTATCAAGCTTTTGTCTGAATCAAAATATGCAAATATCCTTTCCCATTGTGTAGGTTGTCTATTTGGTTTGGTTGTTGTCTCCTTAGCTGTACAGAAGCTTTTTAGTTTAATTAAATCCCACTTGTTTATTTTTGTTGTGTTGCAATTGCCATGGCAGTCTTCTTCATGAAGTCTTTCCCCAGGCCAGTATCTTCCAGTGTTTTTCCTATGCTTTCTTTCAGTATTTTTATTGTGTCACGCCTTAAGTTTAACTCCTTTATCCATCTTGAATCAATTTTTGTGAATAGAGAAAGGTGAGGGTCCAGTTTCAGTCTTTTACATGTGGATATCCAGTTCTCCCAGCACCATTTATTGAATAGGGAGTCTTTCCCCAGAGTATGTTCTTTATTGGTTTATTGAAGATTAGGTGGTTGTAAGATGTTAGTTTCATTTCCTGGTTTTCTATTCGAATCCAAATGTCTATGTCTCAATTTTTGTGAAATTGTACCATGCTGTCTTGACCCCTATGGCTTTGTAGTATGGCCTAAAATCTGGTATGGTGATGTCCCCAGCTTTGTTTTTATTACTAAGAACTGCCTTTGCTATAAGAGGTTTTTTCTGGTTCCATATAAAGCACAGAATCATTTTTTCCAAATCTTGAAAGTACGATGTTGGTATCTTAATAGGGATGGCATTACACAGGTAGATTGCTTTGGGAAGTATAGACATTTTAACAATGTTGATTATTCCCAGCCATAAGTATTATATGTTCTTCCATTTGTTAATATCCTCTGCTGTTTCCTTTCTTAGGATTTCATAATTTTCTTTATAGAGGCCTTCACCTCCTTTGTTAGGTATATACCTAGGTATTTCATTTTCTTTGAAGCTATGGTGAAGGGAGTTGTGTCCTTAATTAGCCTCTCATCTTGACTGTTATTGCCATATAC
>CAUYRH010059560.1:0-11183 GCA_963574655.1 Perodicticus potto | reverse complement strand
TGCCTGTAGTCCCAGCTACTTGGGAGGTGGAGGCAAGAGACTCGCTTAAGCCCAGGAATTGGAGGTTGCTGTGAGCTGTGATGCCACGGCACTCTATCCAGGTGACAGCTTGAGGCTCTGTCTCAAAAAAAAAAAGAAAAGAAAAGAAAAACAAGACCACTAAAATAAATCAAATTAAAATAAGAAAAATAGTAATATCACATACTGACCCTTGCTAAAGAGGAGCAAAACTGAAATAATTATTTTTTTTTTGAGACAGAGTCTCAAGCTGTCACCCTTGGTAGAGTGCCGTAGCTCACAGCTCACAGCAACCTCCCACTCTTGGGCTTAAGCAATTCTCTTGCCTCAGCCTCCCAAGTAGCTGGGATTACAGGCGCCCACCACAACACCCGGCTACTTTTTTGTTATAGTTGTCATTGTTGTTTAGCTGGCCTAGGCTGGGTTTAAACCCGCCAGCCAGGGTGTTTATGACCGGCACCCTACCCACTGAGCTACGAGCGCCACCTGAAATAATTTTTTAATTATAAAAAAACATTCTTCAAGGTTATTTATAATAAAAAGATACTGACCTTTGCACATATCACCCTTCATAGGATGTTCAGGCTCGTAACTGGGAATAGGTAAAATCTACAACACACATGCACATGCACACAAATGTGACTCAAGTTTTAAACTACATTACAGAAAACCCAAGATTCTGGTTTCTACGAAGAGATAAAATAAATGAGAAGACAATTCTGAGGAATATTTTGAGATGGTAAAATATAAAAAAGAAAGTACATCTTGGTTGTAGTATGTCAAATAAAATGAATTAGAAACAGAAAATTCAAATATTTCAAACTCTTTAGTAAATTAATGTCAATTAAAAAAAAAATAGAATAAAAATAAATAAGGGCCAGGCATGGTAGCTCTTATCTGTAATCCCAGCACTTTGGGAGGCCAAGGCAGGAGGATTGCTTGAGCTCAGGCATTCAAGACCAGCCTCACAACACAGTGAGATATCTGCCTCTACCAAAAATAAAAAATTAGCCAGGTGAAATGGAGCATACCTATGGTCCCAACTACTTGGGAGGCAGGAGTATAGCTTAAGCTTAGGAGTTTAATCACACCACAGCACTTCTACCCTGGTCAGCAGAGTAAGACTCTACCTCTAAAAAAATTAAAAAATAAAATAAAATAGAGTAAAATAAATACAGGTATGGCTAAAGCAGCAAGGATATAAAAAGCAAATTTAAAATTTTTAATATTTTGAATAAATAATTGATTCATATAGTACAGATTTTTTAAAAATAGAAAATAATATACAATTTACATTATATACAAAATGTGGTACAGGCACACCTTAGAGATAGTGCAGGTTTGGTTTACAGACCACTGCAAGAAGTGAATATGGAGCCAGGTGTGGTGGTTCACACCTGTAATCCTAGCACTGTGGGAAGCAGAGGCAGATGGATTTCTTGAGCTCAGGAGTTTGAGACTAGCCTGAGCAAAAGCAAGACCCCGTCTCTAAAAAACAGCAGGGCATTGTGGCAGGCGCCTATAGTCCCAGCTACTCAAGAGGCTGAGGCAAGAGAATCACTTGAGCCCAAGCAAAAATTTGAGGTTGTTGTGAGCTATGATGCCATGGCAGTCAACCCCAGGGCAAATGAGACTCTGTCTCCAAAATAATAAAGTGAATATGCCAATAAAGGAAGTTTGGTTTCCCAGTGCAAATAAAGTTACACTTACACTATATTGCAGTCTGTTAAGTGTCCAAAAGCATTATATCTAAAAGAAAAATGTATATACCTTAATTTAAAAATTCTAACAATCATCCGGACCTTCATCAAATGTTAATCTTTTTGCTAGTGGAGGGTCCTGCCTCAATATTGATGGCTGCTCACTAATCCGGGTGGTGGCTATCCCAAGTTCTTTTTCTTTTTTTTAAGTCAAGTCTAAGTTACAGAAACAGTAGAATGGTGCTTGCCAGAAGCCCGGGAAAGAAGGGAATGGAGAATTGTTGTTAATAGGAATAGACTTTTAGTTTTGCAAAATGAAAAGAGATCTAGAGATGGGTCACATAACAATGTGAATATACAAAACACTACTGAATTATATACTTACTTAAAATGATTAAGTCTGCAAATTTTATGTTATGTATATTTTACCACAATTAAAAATAAAAAACAAGGCTCAGCGCCTGTGGCTCAATGGACTAAGGCACCAGCTACGTACACCTGAGTTGGCAGGTTCAAATCCAGCCTGGGCCCGCCAAACAACAATGACAGCTGCAACCAAAAAATGGCCAGGCATTGTGGCGGGCGCCTGTAGTCCCAGCTACTTGGGAGGCTGAGGCAAGAGACTCGCTTTAGCCCAGGAATTCGAGGTTGCTATGAGCTGTGATGCCACGGCACTCTATCCAGGGTGACAGCTTGAGGCTCTGTCTCAAAAAAAATAATAAATAAATAAAAATAGAAAACAAAACTCTCTCTCCTGCTGATATCGAGCTACCATCTAGATATGACCCATACACTGAAGTTACTATTATTACTTTATTTACCTAGAATCTCCTTATGCACAAGTAAGTAAACATAAGCAAATCAAGCAACCTACTGAACAATATACATTGTTCTAAATTTTACCAATTTCAATTAACAGTGTATCATAGAATTCTTTCAAATACAGAAAGTTCATCATTTAGGACATTACATTTTGATAAGTTTAATATGTCTAGCAAAGCTTTAATATAACAGAACTTACCAATATCTGGTAGACACTGCCCACTGTAAGGGAACCAATTTCCTTTGACAGTGAAAGGACTTTTTCTGTTGCTTGTTGAACCAGTTCCCAGCTGTCCGTTACCACCAAGCCCAAAAGAGTAAATTCGTCCTGATGAAGGAACAAAAGCAGAAGTGTGCTGCCTAGAGTAAAATGATAGAAAACCTCGGACTTAATATCACTTTCCAAACAATTTACATTAACAAAAGCATAGCAAATATAAACAAGTGTAATTTTTCTCTTAAAAACTGTAGTTCTAAAACTTCTGTACAAAATATTCATTAATAGTCTTAATGTATACTAAATGAATTCTATATCACAAAGGTGTACTATATAAGCATGGTCCAGAAAATTTTCACAAATGCCCATATTTAAAAGGGTCCAGATCTATACTGAAATCCCTTATAATAGATGATTCAGTAGCTTCTATGTTGCCCAAGGAAGCCCGCCATCCCCTTATCAGTCAGGTTCTAGCCAAGAACCTGGTATGATCTATAAAAGCACACCATTTGGGCACCACCCAAAAGTTCTAGGCTAAAAACAAGGCAAGCAATCTAGTACCAATCAGAAAATAGGTATCTATACCAACCCACAATAGAAACAATGTTTTCTTTCTTCTGGAGAAACTGATCCCTACTATAGGTATGTACCTAGACCCTTCTGGAAGTACTACACTAAAGGCAATCCTATGAAACTCCACAACCAAAGCTGAAGATGACCCACCAATCTACTCTGAGTAAACTTATCAACGCCTTCTGATGTTTCACTATGTTTAGGAATGGATTAAATGTGATCATCCAGTTTGTTTTCTTCAGTATAAGGTTTTATGTCTTCAAATCTAGTAAATTCTCAAGCATTGTTTCTATAAATAATCTCTCTCCCATCCATTCTACTCTTCTTCTAGAATAGAATTAGACAAACGTTGGCCCTTCCCAATATATCATAACAGTTTCTAAATCTCTTTTATCTCCATGTTCCTGTGACTAACTTCCCTGAATTTATCAAATCCCTAATTTTCTTTTCAGCAGTGTGTCCAACCTGCTGTTTTACTTATCAAGTAAATTTTAAATTTCAATGAGACTATGTTTGGCCATGAGATTTTTTCCCCAATCCCTACAAAAACCCTAGAGGATGTTTTCCCACTAAAAACCCCTTTATATATTGTAAATTATAATAAATACATACACCAACCCAAAACTACTTATATTAACTTCTCAGATCATGAGATTTTTTTAAGTATAAACTCAAGTCCCAAAGCCATTTTAGGATAGCATGTAATTACAAATTCTCAGGGGAGTTCCAAATCAGGAACTAGGCAAGTAAGAGAAGAGCCTCCTTATGTCAGTGGGGAAATATTTCATTGTGTTTCCTTTCCCTTTTATTAGGAAGACATGGCTTCTCAGGTCTCACTCTCGCTTCTATCAGCTCTTAGATTTCATCTCCTGCCCCAAATTTCTTTGCCATATGTAGTACATGGTTTATAAAAATAACTGAAATTTCTCCTCTCCCTATACCCATATCCTATACCTATAACTTCTTCAGCTGTTCCCACCAAGGCAGGAGATCTTAAATTTGCAACCTAATCTACAGCTTACTTTGCCCAACAGAAGGCCGTACAAGCAACAGTGCCTTAGTGGATTTACATTCTTTCCCTCTCTATCTTTAGTAATCCTACTCTACCATCATAAGAATAATCCAAGGTTAGCAGATGAAGGATGAGATACAATGTGAACAGAGATAAGCTGTCCCAGATGAGGACATCCTAGCCCCTAGCCATATCATCAACCAATCATCTGAACCCAGTTAAATCCAGATAAAATTACTGAAACACAGAACTATTAGATAAATAATTTTTAAGCCACTAATTTTTGGGATGTTTTGATTAGCTCTATAAACTAGTTAATATATTACCTAGACTGGCCAGAGTCAATTTAAACTAACACCTTTGGTTTTCAATTTTGTTTTTGCCATGGGTAAAGCCCTTGGCAAAACTCACCTATGCCATTTAAAAGGTGTTTTGATTCACAAGAGTTTTTGGGTTAGTCTGCCAGATTACTAGAAAACTAAGTAGAATTTAACCATCTTAGCTCAAAGCCAGATGAGTCAATGTCTATCAAAACTTTTTTTAAGCAAGGATACCTTTTTAATAAAAAGCAACATTACATGGAACCCCTGCATATAAAATAGACAAACTGTTATGGCTAAACAACTGCCTATATGGTTAACACCACGCATGCTGCCTCCCACATGAAGCAGCCATTCTAACACCTCAAACAAAAATATCAATAATTTAAAAATTACTGTAATACTAGTTTATTAAATCTCTTCCTAAAACTAGTCTACTAGAACAATGGTTCTTAACCTTGGCTTCATATTAGAATCATCTTGGGGTAAACCTGGGCAATGACATGTAGTTTAAAAAACTCTGGAAATGATTAAGAGCATGAAGAGTTCAGAGACACTGAATAAACATAACTACCCAAACTCCTCAATTTGAAACAAAAGCTCAAAAAGCAATATATTATACTACTAGAATGTGAAATTTTTCCTTTTGGATAATCTCCTGATTGACTCACATTTCTGGTACTCCTTCAGGAAGTATCTGACAATTATTCAATAAGGAAATAATACTTACAATACTTTCATATATACTGACCACTTAGAAGTCTAACTGGTGGGTGGTGCCTGTAGTTCAAGTGGCTAAGGTGCCAGCCACATATACCAGAACTGGTGGGTTCAAATCCAGACTGGACCTGCCAAACAATGACAACGACAACCAAAAAATAGCTGGGCGTTGTGGCTGACGCCTATAGTCCCAGCTACTCAGGAGGAGGAGGCAAGAGAATCACTTAAGCCCAGGAGCTGGAGGCTGCTGTGAGCTGTGATGCCACAGCACTCTACCCAGAGCTATAGCTTGAGGCTGTGTCTCCAAAACAAAAAAAGAAGTCCAACTGGTCAAAACGACAGATATCTACCTAAATTCCCTCTGTAGGGTGTCCTTAGATTTCAATATACAACTGAAATTTCAACTCTGATCCAACAGTTACATGAATATAATTGCTGAAAGGAACTGGATTTACAAAGCTAAGAATACTCATTCAAATAGGGCACATTTTAACTGTTAAGAATTACAAAGCTAGATTAACATTTGTGTTGTGGCATCACAGCTCACAGCAACCTCAAACTCTTGGGCTTAAGAGATTCTCTTGCCTCAGCCTCCCAAGTAGCTGGGACTACAGGCGCCCATCACAAAGTCCAGCTATTTTTTTTGTTGCAGTTGTCATTGTAGTTTGGCAGGCCCAGGCCAGCCCCGGTGTATGTGGCCAGTGCCCTAGCTGCTGAGCTACAGGCACCAAGTCACAAATTTATTTTTTAATTAAGTCAGGTGTGCTGGTGTGTGTTTATACTTTTAGCTACTCAAAAGGCTGTGGTAGAGAATCCCTTGAGCCCAAGAGTCGGAGACTACAGTGAGCTATGACTATGGCACTGTACTTCAGCCAGTGCAACAGAGCAAGATCTTGACTACAAAAAAAATTTTTTTTAATTAAAAAATAAAAAACAGAGAAATAGAATAGCATTTCTACAGCCACCCCACTGTACCTGAACAAAATGGAAATAGTAACATCCACTTCATGTAGTTTGGTGAGGATAAGAGAAAGTGAAACACCTGAAGTGCTAGGAACATGCAAAATGGCAACAATGATGACAATAAGGAGAGAAACAAAAGAAAACTGGAAAAAAGTCCACCAATGTAACTTTGGCAGATTAAAGGAGAAAATCATAAATCATCTCAATAGATGTAGAAAGATTAATATTAAAAACAACATCCATGGGCCAGGTGTACTGGCTCACTCCTGTAATCCTAGCATTCTGGGAGGCTGAGGTGAGTGGATCACTTGAGCTCAGGAGTTTAAGACCAGCCTGAGCAAGAGCGAGACACCATCTCTAAAAATAGCCATGCACTGTGGCAGGCATCTCTAGTCCCAGATACTTAGGAGGCTGAGGCAATTGGATTGCTTGACCCCAAGAGTTTGAGGTTACTGTGAGCTATGACGCCAGAGCACTCTACCTGCATTGTGGGGCATGTCCCGTAGCCCCAGTCACTTAGGAGGCTGAGACCAGAAAATCACTTGAGCCCAGGAGTTTAAGATTGCTGTGAGCTATGCAATCTTATGTTTAAGATTGCTGTGCTGTGATGCCACAGCACTCTACCGAGGGCAACAAAGTGAGACACTATCTCAAAAACAAAAAAAGAAAAAAAGATATAGACAATAGGAAAATGGTGGAATGTACCTATCTAGATATTAAAAACTGGTTCTCTATAATCACTGATTGCTGCCTCTCGTCACCAAGGTTCAGAGAGGCAGGCAGTCATTGTTGCACATTGTTGCACCCCTTCCCATTACTGAAGAGATTTCCAGGGGATTCAAAGAGCTGCCACCTTTTCTGTCTTTCTTTCTCTCCTTTTCATTTTTATCTTTTTCCCCTTTTGGGAGCCATACATTTAAGGTCCAAGACATCCAAAACAACCACATTTATGAAGGAACTGAGAAAGTCACTGTGCATAAACTGGGGAAGGGTGCAGGCTAAGAAAAGATCTGCAAAGATTTAATTTTCATCACACCTCTGGGTGATCCCTGACACAGAGACAGCCTACAAAAATCAAAACACAAAAACAAAACTTAGTAAACCCTGGCAAAGATGGAGAATCTGATTTCTAGAATTACCACGAAAGCATCACAAAGCATACAAAAAACTGTCTGGGCACCTGCAACTTAATGGTTAGAGTGCTGCCCTGCAGGTTTGAAACCAGCCTGGGCCTGTTAAACCGAAAAAAAAAAAAAGCATACAAAAAAACTCCAAGAAAATACAGCCCATTCAAAAAAACAGAAAATAAATACGTAATATAAAACATGTCAAAGAAAGACCAGATGAAGGATTTAAAAGACAAAGACTAGCAACTTGCTCGGCTTATCATTGTTACTGGCAGGGCTTCATTTATTTCCATCCATGTGGCACTCAGTCTGCATCAGCTATGGAGCTAGGAAGAGAGCACTTGCACATCATGATTTTTCTATAATTTTGTTTGTTTATTATTTTTGGAGACAGAGTCTCACTTTGTTGCCTTTGGTAGAGAGTTGTAGCATCATAGCTCACAGTAATCCCAAACTCTTGCACTCAAGTGACTCCCTTTGCCTCAGCCTCCCAAGAGAGTAGCTGGGATTACAGGTGCCCACCATAACACCTGGCTATTTTTAGAGACAGAGTTTTGCTCTTGCTCAGGCTGTCTCGAACTCATGAGCTCAGACGATCTACCTGCTTCAGCCTCCCAAAGTGCTAGAATTATAGACGTGAGCCACTGCGCCCAGCTGATTTTCTATAATTCTATTTTCTTTCATATTTTTTCAAATAAATCAAAGCTGTGCACATTAATGCAATCATGGTGTACCATGTGCTGGTTTTATATACAATTTCATCAAACTGGTTAACATAGCCTTGATCGCATTTTCTCAGTTATTGTGTTAAGACATTTATATTCTACACTTAGTAAATTTCACATGCACCCTGGTAAAATGTACCATAGGTGTGGTCCCACCAATTACTCTTCCTCCACCCATCCTCCCCCCGATTTTCTATAATTTTAAAAGCGGGTTAAAAGAGTCTTAAAGCCTTGAGCAATGGCTTTCAGCGACCTTACTCCTTCCCACTTGAAAACTTTTTTGGTGGTTTTAAGAATTTAGAAGAGACTGAACTTCACTGAAAGACAAGGAGAGGAGTTGGTGTCTAGCAATTGCAGTGGCTGAGGAAAACATCGCCATGGAGTAAAAGAAAAAGTGGGTTTTATTTATTTATTTAGGTTAATTTGAGGGTACAAAGAATTAGGTTACAATGTTTGCACTTCTTAGGTATAGTCCCTGTTGTAGTTGTGTCCCATTCCCAGAAGGTGTCCCATATACCCCCATATTGTGCCCATTAAGTGGGAGCACACCAATCCTCCTCCTTCCCCCTCCCCTCATCTTGAATTGAATTGAGTTTTTCTCTGTGTGGGCCTATATTAGTTCGTCTACTGGCTTCATAATAGTATTGAGTACATTGGATGCTTGCTTTTCCATTCTTGTGATACTTTACTAAAAGAATGTGTATTGAAGAGGCAATACAGATTGGATCACTGGCTGTGTCCAAAATCCTACACAATTATCTTTGAGTCAGGAGAGTTTCATCCCTATTGCTGCCTCCCACTTTGACAGATGAGCAGAAGTTTATCGATGTTGAATGGTGTGAAGAAATTCTGTTCAGGTTCAACAGAGGCAAGTCTAGTAGTGTTTCTGACATTGTTACTGGTGATAAAACCTGATTTGATCCAGAGAGCAAGCATCAGTCAACAGTGCGGAATTTTTTTTGCTGATGAAGCTCCACCACTCCACCAAAATGTATGTGGCCCCAAAGTGTCAGAAAGAAAGTGATGGCAGCTTATTTCACCAAAAGTGGTTATGTTACAGCTGTTCTTCCAGAGGAACAAAGAACTATTACTGCTAAGTGGTACACAACAGCATGCCTACCAAAAATTTTCAAGAAGCTTCAAGAAAGGCAGCCAAGGACTGGACTGCAGGGGACAAAACTGAATCATTCAACCTACAATGCATTTGACAACACAGTCAACATCACCATTCAGTTCCTGGAGTCCACCACAGTTGAACTTATGACTCATCCACCTTACAGTCCTGACCTGGCCCCATGTCATTATTTTCTGTTCCCTACAGTAAAAAAATTACATGCAGGAAAGAAGGAAAAGAAGCAGTTCGTACCTATGAAAGTGAGCTTACAGCACTTGAAGAAAATTAGTGGAAAGAACGTTTTCAAAAATAGTTTACAAGAATGCAAAAATGCGTAGAATGTTGTGGCAATTATTTTGAGAAAATATAGTAATCAAAATGAAAAATAAATAAATAAATAAACAAATAAAAGACAAAGACTAAAACAACTATCCAAACAACTAACCCTAACCCTAACCCACTCAATGGGCTCACACCTAACGCTCTAGGAGGATGAAGAGGGAAGACTGCTTGAGCTGAGAAGTTCAAGACCAGCCTGAGCAACAGTCTCTACAAAAAAATAGAGAAATTAGCTGGGCATGGTGGCAAACGCCTGTGATTCCCCACTACTTGGGAGGCTGAGGCAGGCAGGAGGATCACTCTGACCCAGGAGTTTGAGGTTGCAATGAGCTATGATGACACCACTGCACTTCAGCTGGAATAACAGAGTGAGACTAACTAAAATTAAATTAAATTAAATTAAAAAGACAAAAGAAAGGCAGCACCCGTAGCTCAGTTGGCAAGGGCGCCAGCCACATACACCTAGAGTAGCAGGTTCAAACCTGGCCCAGGTCTGCTAAGCAACGATGACAACTGCAACCAACAAATAGCCAGGCATTGTGGCAGGTGCCTGTAGTCCCAGCTACTTGTGAGGCTGAAGCAAGAGAATCGCTTGAGCCCAAGAGCTAGAGGTTGCTGTGAGCTGTGATACCACAGCATTCTACCCAGGGCAACCGCTTGAGACTCTGTCTCAAAAAAAAAGGGGGGGGGGACACCTGAAGATGCTTAATGAACTAAAAAAAGGCAGAGTAATTTTTTAATAAGTATAAAGAAAAGGCTAGGTGCCTGTAGCTCAGCGGCTAGGGTGCCAGTCACATACACCGAGGCTGACAAGTTCAAACCTGGCCCAGGCCTACTAAACAACAATGACAACAACAACAACAAAATAGCTGGGCATTGTGGCAGGCACCTGTAGTCCCAGCTACTTGGAAGGCTAAGGCTAGAGAACCAATTAAGCCCAAGCGTTTGAGGTTGCTATGAGCTGAAACACCACAGCACTCTACCAAGGGTGACACAGTGAGACTCTGTCTCAGGAAAAAACAAAAAAGTATAAAGAAAATCGATATAACAATTAAAAAGAAAAACCAAAAAGAAATTCTGGAGTTGAGAAGTATAATAACTGAAATAAAAAATACATTAGAGAGATTTAAAGGCAGATCTAAACAGGCAGAAGAAAGAATCAACAAATTTGAAGATAGAACAGCTAAAATTATTAAGTCTGAGGAACAGAAAGAAATATTAAAGGAAAGGGAAGAGAGTCTAAGGCAGGGGTCGTCAAACTACGGCCTGTGGGCCACATGCAGCCCGCTGAGGACGTTTATCTGGCCCACCGGGTGTTTTTGCCTCTACTGCCTGTCCTGTTTAGTAGTGGACTCATCCCAGCCCGCAAAATCTGTTAGCGAAAAACCACTGGTTGCATTCCCAAACAAAACGTGTGGATTCACTGGAAAAGTTGCAAAAGGCGTTCCAATTTAGATTTAAAGAGCTTCATCTCCATGAACAGGACATACAGCTTTTCCATAACCCATTTTCTATTGACATTGAAAATGTAGA
>CAUYRH010059553.1:0-13065 GCA_963574655.1 Perodicticus potto | reverse complement strand
ATGGGAGAGACCCTCTAGAAACTAGACCTCCTTCCCCTACTAGGGTGCCATGGCACTCTCCTGCCAGGCATAAAACTGTATATATTCTCTACCTGCAATTTTGAACTCCCAGCACACCCCTCCACTCTCACCCCAAGGTCTGGAAGCCTGTCCCCCATGGAGTCCAGATTCTTGGGCATTTTCTTGAGGAGTGTGGATGGGGCATGTGCTGTTGCTGATTTGTGCTGATTCTTTGGCATGGGAGTATCAGAAAATGGTCAACTGTACAGGAGAGGTAGTGCCCTGAGGCACAGAGCAGCAGCCGCAGCAGCGGGAAAAATAGGGCTCACAACCTTGGGATATTTTGAAAGGACACTCCCAGTCTCTATGGGCAATGAGAAGAAGCCAGGCATCTTCTCTGGTGGTAGCCACTGGCGGAAAAAATCTTGGACGGAAACACGAGTCCCAGGAGTAAAGGGTATGCTGAGGTGGTACCAGCCTACGCAGAGCACAGGGACTAGAATACACGCATGAAGAGACAGCAGACTCCCAGGGTGGGGCTGACCTAAAGGACTGAATAACTGAGCTTCAGATGCACCTGGCCCTCAGGGGATCATAGCTGAGACAAAGATGGGGAGCCAGAGGCTGGAACTGACAGCTGAGTGCCGAGCTCTGACTGCATTTGCCCCAAGATGAGGAATAATTTCGCTATTCCTCATGAGATTGTGAAACAGAACTTTCCAGACATGCCAAGAGATTCTGAAATTCAGATAGCAGACAGTTTCAGAACCCCAGCATGACTCAACCCGAATAAGACATCCCCCAGGCACATCATAACTAACTTCACTAAAGTTAATATGAAGGAAAAAATTCTGAAAGCAGCCAGACACAAGAAAACCATAACCTACAAGGGGAAGAATATTAGAATAACTGCAGATCTCTCTGATCAAACCTTTCAAACTAGAAGAGGATGGTCATCGACTTTTAATCTCCCAAGACAAAATAACTTTCAACCCAGGATCCTGTATCCAGTTAAACTGAGTTTCATTTGTGATGGAGAAATTAAATACTTTCATGATATTCCCATGTTGAAGAAATTTGTCATAACTAAACCAGCTCTCCAGGATATTCTCAGACCTATCCTCCACAATGACCAGTGCAATCCTCCACCACAAAAGTAAACCCACTCAAAAACTTTTGATCAAATTTCAACTTCCACACTGGCAAAAGGATTAAAAATGTCCACTGGACTTCTGAAAAACTCAATACCCCAAATTCTACCAGGTTTATCAATATTCTCAATTCATGTGAATGACTTAATTGTCCTCTAAAGAGGCACAGGTTGGCACAGGTTGGCTGACTGGATACAAAAACTCAGGCTAGATATCTGCTGCACCCAACCAGAATGCACCTCAATTTATAAGAGAAACTCTAACATTTGGATTTAACAGACATCTACAGAACATGTCATCCTAACAAAAATGTGAACACACATTCTTCTCTTCAGACCATGGAACATACTCCAAAATCGATCACATCTTAGGTCACAAATCTAACCTCAGCAAATTTAAAAGAATAGAAATTTTTCCTTGCATCTTCTCAGACCATCATGGAATAAAAGTGGAACTCAGTAACAACAGAAATCTGCATACTCATACAAAAACATGGAAGCTAAATAAACCTTATGCTGAATGATAGCTGGGTCACAGATGAGATTGAGAAGGAAATTACCAAATATCTGGAACAAAATGATAATGAAGACATGAACTATCAGAATCTCTAGAATACTGCTAAGGCAGTCCTAAGAGGGAAATTTATAGCACTGCAAGCCTTCCTCAAGAGAATGGAATGAGAGGACATTAACAACTTACTGGGACATCTTAAACAACTGGAAAAGGAAGAACATCCCAATCCCAAACTCAGCAGAAGAAAAGAAATAACCAAAATTAGAACAAAATTAAATGAAATTGAAAACAAAAGAATTATATAACAGATCAATAAATCAAAAAGTTGTTTTTTTCAAAAGGTCAATAAAATAGATAAACCTTTGGCTAACCTAAACAGAAAAAAAAGAGTAAAATTTCTAATTTCATCAATAATAAATGGTAAAGACGAAATAACAACAGACTCCTCAGAAATTCAAAACATCCTTAATGAATATTACAAGAAAATTTATTCTCAGAAATATGAAAATCTGAAGGAAATTGACCAATACTTGGAAGCATGCCACCTTCCAAGACTTAGCCAGAATCAAGTGGACATGTTGAACAGGCCTTTATCAAATTCTGAAATAGCATCAACTATGCAACATCTCCCAAAAAAGAAAAGACTGGGGCCAGATGGCTTCACGTCAGAATTCTACCAAACCTTTAAAGAGGAACTAGTACCTATATTACTCAACCTTTTCCAAAACAGAAAAAGAAGGAATACTACCCAACACATTCTATGAAGCACACATCACCTTGATCCCCAAACCAGAAAAAGACCCAACAAGAAAAGAAAATTATAGACCAATATCACTAATGAATATTGATACAAAAATATTCAACAAGATCCTGACAAACAGAGCAACACAAGATCCTAACAAACCCAGCAACACATCAAACTACTTATACACCATGATGAAGTGGGTTTTATCCCAGGGTCTCAAAGCTGGTTCAATATACATAAATCTATAAATATAATTCAGCACATAAATTAAAAAAGAAAGACCATATGCTTCTTTCAAGTGATGCAGAAGAACCTTTTGATAATACCCAGCATCCATTCATGGTCAGAACACTTAAGAAAAATGGTATAGAAGGGACATTTCTGAAACTGACAGAGGCCATCTATAGCAAACCCACAGCCAATATCATATTGAATGGAGTTAAATTGAAATCATTTCTACTCAGATCAGGAACCAGGCAAGGTTGCCCACTGTCTACACTGCTCTTTAACATTGTAATGGAAGTGTTAGCCATCGCAATTTAGGGAAGAAAAGGTGATTAAGGGTAACCATATAGGGTCAGAAGAGATCAAACTTTCACTCTTTGCAGATGATATGATTGTATATCTGGAAAACACCAAGGATTCTACAATAAAACTCTTAGAAGTGATCAAGGAATACAGCAGCATCTCAAGTTACAAAAATCAACACTCATAAATCTGTAGCCTTTATAGATACTAACAATAGCCAAACTGAAAAAACAGTCAAGGACTCTATTCCATTCACAATAGTGCCAAAGAAGATGAAATATTTGGGAGTTTACCTAACAAAGGACATGAAAGATCTCTATAAAGAGAACTATAAAACTCTAAGAAAAGAAATAGCTGAATATGTTAATAAATGGAAAAACATACCATGCTCATAGCTGGGCAGAATCAACATTGTTAAAATGTCCATACTACCCAAAGCAATATACAATTTTAATGCAATCCTTATTAAAGCTCCGTTGTCATACTTTAAAGATCTCGAAAAAATGATCCTTCATTTTATATGGAATCAGAAAAAACCTTGAATAGCCAAGACATTACTCAGAATTAAAAACAAAGCAGGAGGAATCATGCTGCCAGACCTGAGACTATACTCTAAATCATTAGTGATGAAAACAGCAGGGTACTGGCACAAAAGCAGAGAGGTAGATATATGGAACAGAATAGAGAACCAAGAGATGAACACAGCTACTCACCATTATTTGATGTTTGACAAGCCAATTAAAAACAATAGTGGGGAAAAGATTCCCTATTTAACAAATTGTGCTGGGTGAACTGGCTGGCAACCTGTAGAAGACTGAACCCACACCTTTCACCCTTAACTAAGATAGACTCTCACTGGATTAAAGATTTAAACTTAAGACATGAAACTATAAAAATACTAAAAGAAAGTTCAGGGAAAACTCTTGAAGGAATCAGCCTGGGCGAATATTTTATGAGGAGGACTCCCCCCAAGCCCCCAAGCAGTTGAAGCAGCATCTAAAATACATCACTGGGACCTGATCAAATGAAAAATCTTCTGCACACCCAAGAGCACAGTAAGTAAAGCAAGCAGACAGACCTCAGAATGGGAGAAGATACTTGGAGGTTATGCCTCCAACAAAGGTTTAATAACCAGAATACACAGAGAACTCAAATGTATTAGCAACAAAAGAACAAGTGATCTCAGGATGGGCAAGGGACCTGAAGAAAAACTTCTCTGAAGAAGACAGGCACACGGCCTACAGACACATGAAAAAATGCTCATCATCCTTAATCATTAGAGAAATACAAATCAAAACTACTTTGAGATATCATCTAACTCCAGTAAGATTAGCCCACATAACAAAATCCCAAAACCAGAGATGTTGGCATGGATGTGGAGAAAAGGGAACACTTCTACACTGCTGGAGGGAATGCAAACTAATATGTTCCTTTTGGAAGGATATTTGGAGAATACTTAGAGATCTAAAAATTGACCTGCCATTCAATCCTATAATTCCTCTACTAGGCATATATCCAGAAGACCAAAAATCACATTATAACAAAGATATTTGTACCAGAATGTTTATTGCAGCCCAATTCATAATTGCTAAGTCATGGAAGAAGCCCAAGTGCCCACTGACCCACGAATGGCTTAACAAATTGTGGTATGTGTACACCATGGAATATTAGGCAGCCTTAAAGATAGGTGGAGATTTTACCTCTTACATGTTTACATGGATGGAGCTGGAACATACTCTTAGCAAAGTATCTCAAGAATGGAAGAGAAAGTATCCAATGTACTCAGCCCTACTATGAAACTAATTTATAGCTTTCATATGAAGGCTATAACTCAATTATAGCACAAGAATATGGGGAGAGGGGCAAGGGAGGGGAGGGGTGGGGGGAAGATGGGTAGAGGGAGGGTAATTGGTGTGACCACACCTATGGTGCATCTTAGAAGGGTACAAGTGAAACTTACTAAATGCAGAATATAAATGTCTTAACACAATAACTAAGAAAATGCCATGAAGGCTATATTAAACAGTTTGATGAAAATATTTCAGATTGTATATGAAACCAGCACATCATACCTCATGATTGCATTAATGTACACAGCTATGATTTTTTAAAAAGTATATATATATACACATTTGTGTATAGCTAAGCAGGTACACCAGAGCTGCCCATGCACTATACCCTACAGACTGTTTGTGCCCTGTAACCTTCGTACAATGATAGGTGCCCATAACAAAGGACGGGAGCTTCTCCTGACGCAGAACCCTATCTCAGCTGCTTGATGCCGCTCAACTTCCCTAATGCATCCAAACCCTCTAAGTCATGTCCAGGAAGCAGTCCTGTCCAAAAACAAAAACTACAGGACAGCCCTTTTCCACCTCTAGTCCTCCATTGGAGGACCTCAGGCCGACATCTGCCCCATATCTGGGCACTCTCCTTCTGTGCTGGTTTTACTTATCTCCAGACCTCCTTTCTGGCTCCTGGAGTCTCCTACTTCTTTACTGTGCCCTGGTGGCAATGTTACCGGGTAGGCTTCCCCAGTCAGAGGTGGCCTAAGAACTTTCTCCCATTTCTCACCAAGAGAGGTTGTCAAGGAGATGTCTCTAGTTTGCCATCTTGGTCTGTCTCCTCCTCTTACATTTTCTAATTGGCTAAGGGATGTACGTAGATAGGAAAACTATGAATTTTTGCTTGTTGATCTTCTATCTGGCTACCTTTGCTTTTGTACTTCAATTAATTCTTAAGGTAATTCTCTTGCTAATAGTTCTTCAGCTAATTTGCTACTGAGGCATTTCTTTTCAATGATCTGCCATGATTTCCATTGAGAGATGGTAAACCCTTCGGAACATAACTGTCACTAGAATTACCTCTCAAGGACATTATGGTCAACATATCTGCCCTCACTTCAAAGTCGATTCCAGAAGTACTTTATCTACAGCTGAATTTTTTCAGTACACTAACATGGTAGGAGTGATTCAGTTCCTAAATTGTATTTTGGAATTCTTAGTCTGTCCATCGTATCCTACCAAAAGATACTTAAAATAGGTATTTTTCCATGGCCCTTGACAAGTTATATTGAACACGTTTCTATTTAAATTTGGTATACCTGGCATAAAAATTTATATAAAGTTAATTTAGATTAGTTCCTTTGATGATTTAGCTCTGGAGATAGGGTTGCCAGATAAAATAGAGTACTTAGTTAAGTTTGAATATCAGATAAACAATTTTTTAGTGTAAATATTTTCCATATAATAGTGACATATTGTTTTACGCCACATTTGCACATGCACTAAACATGCACTAAAAATGATTTATTGTTTATCTAAAGTTAAATTTAACTAGGTGTCTTGCATTTTTCTTTGCTACATCTTGTGACCTTATCTGGGAAAGCATAAGTACATATAAATGTTGTGATGTATAGACACCAACAGGAACACAATGTGACCATCTGTTTTGATAAAGGAAGTGGCATAAAACAGAAGAAAATCACTTTCAGAAAAGAAGATTTTGAAGACTTCATTTGTGTGCTTTACTCTGTTCAGGGTGAAAATGATTAATTTTTTAGCTTCTCTCTTCCAATTTAAGCCTTTGTTAGGAAAGTTGGTATATAGTAAAACAGTTATATCATATTGAACACGAATTTAGGATTTCTGCTACTTTTTGTGCTATATGTTTGGATCAGTTTCATCATAGTTTTTAATGCAGATACTTGAAGTAATAAAGAAAACTAGGAGTTAGGAACCTGAATTTTAATATTATCTGTTGTTACTAAATAACTATGTGACTGTGGGAGTCATTAAATTAGGACTACTCATAAACCATTGGTTCTCCTTTTTCCAGGCATTTGATAGGATTATCATACCCATTCTCAAAGAGTCATGACTTTCTTTGGATAATAAAATATGAGTTCCATTTGCTATGACCCTACATCTGCCACAGTGACCTTGGAAAATGAAACTTGTATGAACAGAGCTTACCATTCAGACTCACAATGGAAAAAAGAGTGTAAATGAGAAATAATCTTTAAATCAGCAATTTAAAGCTTACTTTTTTTTTCACTGCAGCATAACATAGATCATACTAACAGCAATAGAAATTGTATATTGAAATGGGGCTTGCTGCATTAAAACCTATAATGCGTCACTGGCTTATTGATTGGATAGTGGTTGGTAGACAACTGTTGTTACTGTTGTTAGAAGCTAGACAAATTGGAAACTGTCTTCCGTGATAATCTGGAGTTAATGTGCCTATTTAATTTGTATCTCTAGAGGAAGAGGTAGAAAAGAAAATGTATAAAATACTTGTCAGTTGCTGTTTACTTTGTTTGATAAAATACTTTAAGAAAGATGAATCCAAATAAGAATTGGCCAGTTTGAAAGCATGTCTAAAAGGAATAGACAATCCATAGACTCAGAATTGTAGGGTTGGGAGAGACAACTTCTTCCTAAAATCAAAGAATAAAACAAGACTGAGAACGCTTATGGTTAAGAAGGGCTGATTAAACTCAAAACACGGTCATTGCATTTATGTTAAATCTTCTGAATGGAATAAAGTATTTTCTTCAGTGTCCAACTAAAAGTATGGCACTAAGTAAATCTTTTCAATCGGGCAAAATTGCTCAAGAATAAAAGGCTAATGTGCACAGAATCCTTTGGTAACCTTTGTGGGATGTGGGTGAGAACAAGAAATAAACATTTTTCTAAGTTATCGAGTTCCTTGGCTTCCAAGACCGATACATTGACTTTAACATCTTGTCTTTTTTTCCCTCTGTACAATAGGATTAATTATACTTGTCTAGTGTATTCTACAAGAGAATTATGAAAATCATGACATGAAACCATTAACATACATTAGAAAACCATCGCAGCATACATTTATTGAGCATTGTTCATGTGCTAAGCTTGTCCTAGGATTTAGAAAATCAAACCTGAATTTTCCTTATAGAGTCAGAATATTAAAAATACTGTGTGGGCTTTTGGCTTACAAAGGAAGATTAGGTCTCTTAGCATTGGAAGGAAGCTGTCAAAGAATAATTGCTAGTGGGGATGATGTGAATTGAATCTTAAATAATTCCTGAGAGTCATGTCTGGGCAGAGGCCATAGAAGAATAATGGAAGATGGTGTGAAATAGGGAATTTATAAGTGCTTGTGTGGTAGTGGTGGTAGGTAATGTTGGAAGTGTAGGGGGAAGACATATCTCTTCTGTGCTAAGTCAAGGAATTATACTTTTTCTAAATCAAATCATGAATCACTGAAAAATTTAAATATGGAGAGAAACAGAATAAAATTTCCCTATTAAGAAATACCACCAAAAATAGAGGTGGCTTACAGGGGCAGATATTATTAGGTAGAAGTTTACTGAGGTAATATAAAGAAAATAAGGTAGTGGCAAAAGTGATGGAGAGAATGGCAGATAGTTGAGAGATATTTATGACATAGGAAATAGAATCATTAGGATTTGGGGACTTAACTGATTTTGAGATCTCTGGTGTAGGTGAGGTGGATGAGAGGTGGGTATTGTATATACTGAGGATGGTCTTTAGGAAGAGGGAGATTTTGAGGCGAAGAGAGTGTGTTCTATGTTGTCCATGTAGAGTATGCTATTTGCCTGTGTGTTATACAAAAAAAAACTCAATAAATAACTGGATTTATTAGACTTATTTCTAGACAGAGAAGGAAACATAGATATTGGAGTCATTATCATCTAACAACTATGGAAGAAATAATAGATGACGTTTGGGTTTTGTTGAGGTGTTATATAGGTAGAGAACCAGGGGTGAAGCTTGGGAAATGAAACATAAATATTCAATCATATATATTAGCTGACTTTTACTGAGTACCTACCATGTACCAGACACTATCCCAAGGTATTTATGTGTATTATTTAATTTAATTGCAACTACATCCTATCAAACAATTATTACTATTATATTTGTTTTATAAAGGAGAAAGACAGAACCTAAGAGGGGACACTTGTCCAAGGCCATGGAGCTGGTCAATGGTAGAGTGGGACTCAAACTTGAGTGACCTGATTGCAGAATCAGCAAGCTTAATCACTGCACTTTGGGAGTGACCTATAAGAACAACTGAGAAGGTGCAACTGAGGATTAAGGGTGACCTGGGGGGTGTACTAGAAGCCAAGGGAGGAAAGGCTTTCAAAGGAAACTCAGCAGTGAAGGATTCTGTGATAAAAGGTTCAAAGTTCTGTGGATACAACAAGGAAGATTAAAATGCCTAAGTGTTTTTGATGGCTGAGGCAATATTAATGAACAGAGTAAGAGAGGAGGCCAATTTTTAGTGAGTTAAGGAGGGGCTGCAGCAAACAGAAAGGAGATAGTTGGCATAAACTTCTTTCTGACAGGCAGGAGAGAAAAGGCTGGTGGTAAGAATGACCTGACATTTGAGGTAGGGGGAAGTGTTGGGGAAGAGAAGGAAGGGGGTTTCCTTTCTGTAGTTTTGATTTTTAATGGGTAAGCTGTGATCATGTTTAGCAGCTAGTTGAACAGAATTGGTGGGGTGAAGAGGAAAGAGAAAGGTGATTGGGATGAGGGAATAGGTGTGGGAAGCTGTGGGTAGAAAAAAGGGCATTTTTATGGAGAAAGGAACAAAAAAAAGAATTAGGAAGGTTGACAGGCAGGCAGGTTTGCAGGAAAAGAGCAAGTCAAGGCATTTCTCCCTTGAGAAATAAAAGGACATAAAAACATGTGGATACAGGCAAGTATTCTGCATATACAAATTAAACCTCTTAGGGCAGCACCTGTGGCTTAGTGACTGGGGCACCGGCCCTAGTTCGAACCCAGCCCCAGCCAAACTGCAACAAAAAATTAGCCAGGTGTTGTGGTGGGTGCCTGTGGTCCCAGCTACTCAGGAGGCTGAGGCAAGAGAATCGCCTAGCCCCAAGAGCTGGAGGTTACTGTGAGCTATAACACCATAGCACTCTAAGGAGGGTGACAAAGTGAGACTCTGTCTCTAAAAAAAAAACAAAAAAAATAAGCAAGTCTGAACAGTTTGTGCAAGCCTGTAGTCTGTAAACAATGTCCATATATTTGTCAGGCTGTACCAGGGTTTCAGTTCTGTGGCAAGAGGACAGCCATTTGAATGTGGTTATCATCAAGAGGAATTGCACTGGCTGCTTATGCTAAAGGCTTACATAAAATCAACGGAAGGTTTTCAGCAGGTGATGCTGTAAATCCCCTCTAGATAGGGTAGTGTGCGTGTCTCTCACTCTGTCTGTCCTTGACCCTTTTATGTTGATTTGATGACTGAGGCGGAAAACTCTATGTCTTAGCTTGGGCTCCTGTGACAAAATACCGTAGACTGGGGGAGCTAGGGGCGTGTGTGTTCCTATGAGAGTACTAATCTCTTCATGAGGACTTCAACTTCATGACCTCATCTCAACCTAATGACATCCCAAAGGCCTTGCCTCCAAAGACCATCACATTAGCCCCATTTATATGTGGGGCTTCACATATGAATTTTGGGGGGATACTAACATTCAGTGCAAAGCACCTTACGATCCCAGAAGATTTCTTTCTCTAACCCTTGCTCCTTTGTGTTTTTCTGTTGTCTGTCCAGTTAAATCAGAATCTTGGTAATTTATATTTACTGAAAAGGGTTCGGTGGTTTTAAAAAATTTACTTTAGGGTGGGCATGTTTGCTTATAGCTATAATCCTAGTGTTTTGGGAGGCTAGAGTGGGAAGAGTGCTTGAGGTCAGGTGTTTGAGGCCAGCCTGGGCTACGTAGTGAGAACCTGTTTCTACAAAAATAACTTAAAAAAGGTAGTCAGGTGTGGTGGCACACACATGTAGTCATAGATATTCAAGAGGTTGAGGCAGGAGAATCATGTGAGTCTGAGAGTTCAAGGCTTCAGTGAGCTATGATCTTGCCACTGCACTCCAGCCTATGTAACAAAGTGAGACCCTGTCTCCAAATAAATAAGTGAATGAATGAATAATTAATTAATTACTTTGCAAAGTCCATATGGAAGCTCATTTGTTTAAATCTCCAAATGTCTTTTCTCTGAGCTAAAAAGGCATCATAAAATACACACGTGTGTGTGTTTAACAGAATGATAGTAATGAACATCTGCTTCTTTTGAACCTGTAAGGATTTTGAGTCTTTTCAGATAAGCTTTTTTTTTGTTTTGTTTTGTTTTTTGTTTTTTAATTTTTGCTGTACAGTCATAGAGATTTTTTTTCCTTAGGCAAAATTTTCTAAAATCAGAAGCAAGGGTTTTATTGGATACTCTTGCCTGTTATTTCTTTACAAAGCTGTGTGTCGATCTGCTGTCAGTGTCAAGACAGCCTTCTACATCGCTGAATTATTGAACTGTTTGGGGATGACTGGGGAGCTGGAAAAGGGCTCCCACAAAGACTGAGTTGGCATTTGGGAGAGCAGTGCCTTAGGCTACCTAGTGATAGACAAGGTGGCTTTAAACTCAGTATGTTTTCCAGTTTGCTGGCAAATCCATGATGTCTGGGTAATCAGTGATGAATGTGTCCAGGCCTCAAGATGGCACAAAGGGCATCCAAAAATTCGATTGTGCCATCTGATAGGAAAGGCTGTGTTGGAAGAAGATTTAGAGCTGCCTTTTCCCTCTCAGAATTAAGTTGTTGCATTTATTTCAGCAGCAAGAGTTTCTTATCTTAACTGAGACTGCCTTGGTTTGTTTTGTTGTGATAAACGCTTAAGAAGTTATGGCCATGCTTTAACCTTTGCCTGTTGGCTGGGCTTATTTTGTAGGATCAGTGTTTTAAGGGTGCCCCTGGGAATTACTTATGGGACTGTATGATGCCTTGGAAGGGTTTGGAAGATGCCAGGCACTAGACCTGGAGTAACTCTTTTATCCTGTGTGGGCCTAAGTCTTTTCCTCTGCGGAAAAAGGAATTGGATTAGGTGACATTAAATGTTGCCTTCCTAATCTACAGTTTGGGAGTCCTATATATTAGAGGTGGGTTAAGAGAATTATACATGAAACTAGAAAACTCATTTTGATGCATTTTGGCAAAAACTGCATGAAGCTAATAGAAGTGATATTTGAGTTATGAGGAAGGTTAATTTTCTTTCCACAAGATTAGTTATAGCAAAGGGAACTACTCATAGAGCCCTACCGTGTCAGGCTGATTTTTTTTTTCTGGGATGCTGTATATTATCAATAACTGAATCATGTAAGAATTAGTGGAATTAGTGTGACCAAAAAACATCAATTTACTTTATCTGCATTGAGAAAATAGGTTTTTGTCATATTTCATTACAAAGTTAGGACAACTGGATACCCCTAAAGTTAAGGATATTAGCACATACATAATACTGTACTGTCCATGTAATTTCTAAGTTAAGTTATAGATATTCTTACCCCAACCCAATAAGGTATCCAAAAGTTGGATTATAATGGAAACTCCTTTCAAGAGATGATCTTGGCTTCATTTAAGTAATTCTTTTGAGATGAGTAGACAGCTATTAGGATTCTGTTTTTATCTATTCCAGGAAGGTGTCAGCCATACTTCAGTTGCTATGTATTTTAAGAACTTTGTACAACCGGAAATATTTTATAGCTTTTCAGGGAGCACAGTCCCTATCTTAACTGTCCTTGTATGAAATAAAGTAAGATGTAGAGGTTAGGAGCACAGAGTCTGGAGTTAGATTCTCTGAATCTAAATCTGATGCCCCCTCTTACTGAATAATGACTTGGGTGAGTCACTTAGCTTCTCTCTTCTGTAGGTTTTTCATCTGGAAATTAGAGATAGTGGTGAGGATTAAGTAGTTAATGTATTTTGAGGATTAAAATTGATACATCAATATCAATATATTGAATGGGTTTACAATAGTGCCTCATGCACAGTAAGATCCAAATGTTAGCTATTATTATTATTATCACTTCATCATCATCCTCATTATCATTATCTCTAGGATTTATTGTTGGGTAAAACAATATTGAGAGAGGGTTGTGTGAAATATATATAATTTATCTATTCTTTTAGGGAATATTCTTTTTTTTTAATTTTTATTAAATCATAATTGTGTACATTGGTGCAATCATGGGGCACAATGTGCTAACTTTATATACAATCTGAAATATTTTCATTGAACTATTTAACATAGCCTACATGGCCTTTTAATCACTATATGAA
>CAUYRH010059549.1:0-24874 GCA_963574655.1 Perodicticus potto | reverse complement strand
CCAAAACATGGCCGGGCGTTGTGGTGGGGGCCTGTATTCCCAGCTACTTGGGAGGCGGAGGCAGGAGACTCACTTGACCCCTGGAGTTGGAGGTTGCTGTGAGCTGTGATGCCACAGCACTCTACCCAGGGTGACAACTTGAGGCTCTGTCTCAAAATAAAATGAAAAATAAAAAAAGAGGAAAAGAATATCAGAATAAAATAAAAAAGATAATTTCAAAAAACAGATCACTCCAAATCTTATAAAATTCTTAGAAAAAGAAGAAATACTTTAAAATCATTCTGCTTAATCTGGATACACCTGATATTAAAATTGGAAAAAAGAGGCTCGGCACCTGTGGCTTAAGTGAGCTGGTGGGTTCATATCTAGCCTGGGACTGCCAAACAGCAATGACAACTACAACCGAAAAAAGGGCGTTGTGATGGGTGCCTGTGGTATCAGCTACTTGGGAGGCTGAGGCAAGAGAATCACTTAAGCCCAGGATTTGGAGGTTGCTGTGAGCTGTGATGCCACAGCACTCTACCAAGGGTGACAGCTTGAAGCTCTGTCTCAAAAAAAAAAAAAGCTGGGTATCATTGCGGGCACCTGTAGTCCCAGCTACTCCAGAGGCTGAGGCAAGAGAATCGCTTTAAAATAGCCCAAGAGTTGGAAGTGTTGTGAGCTGTGACACGACAGTATCTACCAAGGGCGACAAAATGAGACTCTGTCTCAAAAAAAAAAAAAAAAGATAATTTCAAAAAAATAGATCATTCCAAATCTTATAGACAATAGAAAAAGAAGAAATACTTCAAAATCATTCTACTTAATCTGGATACACGTGATATTAAAATTGGAAAAATAGGCTCGGCGCCTGTGGCTCAAGTGCCTAAGGCGCCAGCCACATACACCTGAGCTGGCAGGTTCGAATCCAGTGCAGGCCTGCCAAACAACAATGATGGCTGCAACCAAAAAATAGCCAGGTGTTGTGGCGGGCACCTGCAGTCCCAGCTACTTGGGAGGTGGAGGCAGGAGAATCGCTTGAGCCCAGGAGTTGGAGATTGCTGTGAGCTGTGATGCCACGGCACTCTACCCAGGGCGACAGCTTGAGGCTCTGTCTCAAAATAAATAAATAAATACATACATACATACATAATAAAAAATAAAATTGGAAAAAGCATATGAATGTAAAGGGGAAATTACAAACATATTTCACTTATAAATGAGGATGCAATATCCTAAACAACATATTAACAAGTTGAATTAGAAATGAATGTTTAAGAAATGTACTTTGGTCAAAATTAAATCCAATTTATGTGAGAATTAGTCACTATTTTCTTTTCTTTTGTTTTTCTTTCCCTTGCCCTCACCCCTCCTTCCTTCTCTGTCTGCTCTCCCCTTCCCCCATGCCCCACCGTGTCATTAATTATCATTGATGGTCCTCATATCAATGTTGAATACATAGGATTCATACTTCTCCATTATTGTAATGCTTCACTAAGAATAATGTGCTCCACCTCCATCCAGGTTAGTACAAATGCTGCAAAATCTCCATTTTTTAATGACTAAATAGTATTCCATGGTATACATATACCACACCTTGCCAATCCATTCCTGGGTAGAAGGGCATTTAGGCTGTTTCCACGTTTTAGTGATTGTAAATTGAGCTGCTATAAACAGTCTAGTACAAGTGTCTTTATAATAAAAGGTTTTTCTTCCTTCTGGATAGATGCCCAGTAATGGGATTGCAGGATCAAACAGGAGGTCTAGCTTGAGTTCTTTGAGGTTTCTCCATACTTCCTTCCAAAAAGATTGTATTAGTTTGCAGTCCCACCAGCAGGGTAAAAGTGCTCCTTTCTCTCCACCAACATCTGCAGTTTTGAGATTTTGTGATATAGGCCATTCTTGCTGGGGTTAGATGATATCTCAGGGTGGTTTTAATTTGCATTTCTCTAATAATTACGAATGATAAGCATTTTTTCATGTGTTTGCTAGCAATTCGTCTGTCTTTAGAGAAGGTTCTGTTCATCTCTCTTCCCCACTGATGTATGGGATTGTTGGTTTTTTTCTTGTGGATTAATTGAAGTTCTGTATAGAGGCCTATTATTATTTTTTTGTAGACACAGAGTCTCACTTTATCTCCCTTGGTAGAATGCCATGGCGTCACACAGCTCACAGCAACCTCCAGCTCCTGGGCTTAGGCGATTCTCTTGCCTCAGCCTCCCGAGTAGCTGGGACTACAGGTGCCTGCCACAACGCCTGGCTAAAGATAGGACTTTTATTAGAAGTTAGAAAGGAATACAGAAGAATTAAAACGCGCCAGAGCTTCTGGAAGGAGGAAAGAACTGAAGAACTCGGCTCGGCGCCTGTGGCTCAGTGGGCTAAGGCGCCAGCCATGTACACCTGAGCTGGCGGGTTCGAATCCAGCTGGACCCGCCAAACAACAAAGACGGCTGCAACTAAAAAATGGCCGGGCATTGTGGCGGGCGCCTGTAGTCCCAGCGACTTGGGAGGCAGAGGAAGGAGACTCGCTTGAGCCCAGAAATTAAAGGTTGCTGTGAGCTGTGATGCCACGGCACTCTCTCCAGGGTGACAACTTGAGGCTCTCACAAAAAAAAAAAAAAAGAACTGAAGAACTCACTGGGGAGTCTCCATGTGGACTCTTTTATCTAGGGGTATTAGGTCTAGAGAATTACATGTGGGCAGCAGTTGGTAGATGGAAAAACATCTTTTCAAAGTTAGTGACTGCATTGACAAATGGATGAATGTAGTTCCTCCTTCACTAGGCAAAGTTATCAGGTCCTTTATAGTCTTGTCCCTGAGAAGGGATTAGGGTGTGAGCTCCTAGACAAGGTGGAACCACCCAAAAAACCATCACAGGCTGCTTTGTTCCTGATCTTATCAGAGCTCAGAGGGTGTGTCCCCAAAAAGGCAGTCTGCTTGTGCCTGGAAATGGGGAGTCTGACCTCTAAGTTCAGCTGGGCCTAGGGAATGGGGGGGCTCCCATTCTAGCCCTGAGTGGTGGAATCCTAGATCAATAGCTTACAGCAACCTTAAACTCCTGGGCCCAAGTGATCCTCTTGCCTCAGCCTCCCAAGTAATTGTAACTACAGGCATCCACCACAATGCCTGGCTGGGGCGGGGGCAGGCTCACCCTGGCTCAGGTTGGTCTTAAACTTGTGAGCTCAGGGGATCCACCCACCTCGACCTCCCAAGTGCTGGGATTATAGGCATGAGCCACCAGCCCTGGCCCCTTTTACTTCTTTTGTTGATATAGCATCTTGCTTTTAGTCCAGGTTGGAGTGCAGTGGTGCAATCATAGCTCACTGTAACATTGAACTTCTGGGCTCAAGGGATCCTTCTGCCTCAGCCTCCTGAATACTTTAAATGAAGGGTGGTCAGTTTAAACTGACGAGTTCAAATGATGACTAGTGATCACAGTTGGATTATGTGAACAAATCAATGAATATGATAGTGGCTGTTCTTTTTTCTTGCCCACAGTTTGAATCCCTGGTCTCAGCTGAAGCTTGCAGGATGAGGGTGGATGGGCTGGCTTAACACTAAACCTCCACTCCACACTCCTAGTGGGTGCTCCTGTAATAAAGTGAAGAGAAAGCTAGAAGCTACATTTCCCAGACTTTCTTACAGCGAGGATTCTGGATGTGATTTACTTTTGGCCAAGCAGATGCATCTATACAAGGCAGATGTGAGAGGCAGGCTGTGCTAATGCCAGCAAGCAGGGTCATGAAAGTGATTTGTCTGAGGCAGTAAGCAGACAAAATTCTTACACTTAAGAACAAAGGAATAGTAGAAAACATCTAGGGTGGGTCATAGCACATGGGCCAAGTGTGGAATGCCACCAGTGATAGCGTGGCTACCTCGTCACAGCACTCCCCAGATCCTCACCATGTTGGTGTGCTTTAGGGTTGGGGGTGGATGGTTTTCAGAACTTAGAGGGAGCAGCAGCTCTCTTGGGTGGCCTGGTTCTGCAGTGTAGCATTGGGAGTCATTCTTCAAAGTTTTCTCCGTTCTTAATAACTCTAAACTCAGATTAATATTTCATTAAAAAAAAAGTCCTGGGTGGCACCTGTGGCTCAAAAGAGTAGAACGCCGGCCCCTTATACCGAAGGTGGTGAGTTCAAACCTGGCCCTGGCCAAAAACTGCAAAAAAAATGAAAAAAAAAAAAGTCCTCTTGCTTAAACTACTTAGAATAAACTCTGTTCTTCACTACTATATCTTAATATTAACATTGGGCAGTGGTGATGGTTCTGAGAATGTTGTAAGCATTCTGTCAGGAACTGTGATGAAATTTTATCCTATTTGCAAGCTACCAGTTAGCTTTGTCAGTTTCATGGTTCCCAGGAGAAGGCATGAGACTCTTGGGTCAGAGTCAAATAACTTCATTACTCACAGCACAGCAAGTAGCACAGTGAGCTTTGTGTTCCTGTCAGTTCTTCCCCCAAGTTCTCCGTGGGCAATGCAGAATGGCCCAATGAGCACACAGTGGGTATGAATCACAGGTGAGGAACCTTAGGTTTAGGGGACCCAAATCTTTTATCATCTTTTTACCCTAGTAAGAGACATTATCTTTACTATAAATGGATAGTAAACAAATCTGCCTTCCTCTCAAGGGAGACACTATCTTCTTCCAAGCCTATTCACAATACATATATCCTTGGAAAAGGTAGTCCAGAACTAAAGTTGACAGAGTCTCTATTCACATGATGTGAAAACAGGCTAGAAACCCACGGAGAATTGTTTCCCAAAAGACATTAGCCAACATTTTATTTGGACTAGTCACTCCTGTTTTAGAGCCCAAGACCAGGTTTTATTTTTCAAAAATAAACTTTCATCTAGTCATAGAATTTAACAAACATTTGTATACAGTTAGAGACTAATTTTTAGTAAGCTTTCTATTCGTTCCAGATGAGAAAACACCATTGCAGTCATCAATAAAGATATCCATCCATAAATTACTTTTATTTCTCATTAAATGAGCACAGAGTCATTAGCATATTAATAACAGATATGTTTATTATTACATATCCATCAGTGCGGCTTTCATACCACTTGAGACATGCATATCATCCTAGAGACGATCAGTTTTCCAGTGCTTCTTATTTGACACACATTACTGCAAAGCCATTATAAATTACTGAGGAGGTATTTGGTTAAAAAAGAAACAATAAATCATACTGCCCACATGAATCAGCTCTTGTCATTAGACAAGAGTTTAACAGTATTTACTGGTAATTCCTATGTTAACTGGAAAACATCACGAATGTATTGCCATAATTTTCTTTTTATATTGGTGCAACCTTCTACATTTTTTGCAGATAGTTTTATAAAGTCCTTATAGCAGGTAGTTCAATGCAAAGATTGTACTCAATTTATGAAAGTCCAACAAACCTCTAAATATTTTAAATTAAACCAATTATCAATGAAAACAACCACTGACACACATAATTTTTTGAAAATATGTTTTTTGAAATTTCTATACTTACTCATGGCAGTAAAATAATTCTCTCAAATTTAAGGCACTAAAAGGGCAATGCAATTCCCATTGAAAGTGTTCTAAGAATAATTTACATTTCAAACAGTGCATACATTTCTTATATGTTTGTTAACTTAATGTCTTTATCACTTAAAACCACAAAGAAACACATTATACAATTACAGAAATGATATACCCCACAAAATGCTTTAAAGTTGGTTCTTTTGTACAGTTAGTTCCTCATGTCTCTAGTAGTAAAATAACTCAATATGGCTTGGCAAAATGCATAGATTAAATGTAATTTTTTTGTCTTCTCCCACTCCCCCAACTTGCTGAAACATATACAGTATTTTGTAAAGCATAATGTAAGATATTTAATTTCTCCATCCAGTCCTCCATGGGCAATCAACAGTAAGGCTTTTAAATTCTACAGTGAGGGCACTGAAGTTCAAGTGATATCACTGCTTTCCTAAAATAGTTTTGTAGAGTCTTGCAAGAGCACAAAAATTTAAGTCATTTTAAAAAACTTCAGTTTGTCTCATTTTGAGATATTTTCATTACTCCTTCCATGAGCTGATCTTGATAGTGATGGCCATTCCACTTGAAAGTGAAAGTCCCTTCCTCTCACTCATATGAGGAAAACTCTGTTCTATCACCATGGACAGGCATTTTCTTAGAAATTCAAAAAGGCAGCACCTTTTTAAAAAAAATATATCTACCTAAGCTTCCCCCCAATTGTACTTGCATTACATAGTAATAATTAATCTAATCTACCTGTAGACAAACCCGCAATAAAAAAAAAAACAAAACAACCCTCAGTGTGTTGTGCCAAAGCAAGAACAGAATAACAGCAATCTTAACCCTGAAGCCTGTGATATTTGTGTCAAAGAAATAGCCTGTCTGCTTTGCATGGTTAAAGAAGCCTGGTTTTTCAGGTAGCTTTCCACACGATTCCACAAGGCACTAGGTTGCCTGGTTAACTGTTGGGAAAAGAAAAAGAAAAAAAAAACCCTATAATTCCAGAAGTGCATTCAGTTTTAAAATACAAGAAACAAAAATGGAAAGGAAAGGTAAATACATATTATCTGTTTTTTTTTTTGGTTTGTTTGTTTTTTTGAGACAGAGTCTCACTTTATCGCTCTTACAGCAACCTCCAACTCCTGGGCTTAGGTGATTCTCTTGCCTCAGCCTCCCGAGTAGCTGGGACTACAGGCGCCCGCCACAATGCCCAGGTTCGAACCTGCCACCCTCAGTATACAGGGCCAGGCGCCACCCAATACATATTATCTGTAGATACAATAATTAAAAATTACACAAAATTTGGAAAATGGGGAAAAGGAAAAATATACTTAGTACTATCTCTTCTTTGTTTCCACTCATTTTTTTTTTCTCCTTGAAACAGAGTTCTACCCTATGCCCTGAGCAGAGTCCATTGGCATTGTAGCTCACTGCAACCTTAGACTCGGGTTGTGGGCATCCTGCTGCCTTAGCCTCTGAAGCTGCTAGGATTACAGGTGCTCACTGTGGCGCCCAGCTGGGTTTTTCCATTTTTTCTCGTGAGTTGGGGTCTCACTCTTGCTCAGACAAGCTATGAACTCCTGAACTCAAGCAATCCTCCCGCCTCAGCCTCCCACAGTGCTGGGATCACAGGCCTGAGCCACCGCCCGGCTTATTTCTACTCTTTTTCAAACACATTTTTTTACTTAGCTGTTATCCTATTTTATTCATTTTAGATCCAACTTATACCCTACGTCCAGGGAAGGCTGATGTAGCATTGTACAAAATTAGATCAGGAATGGTCTACTACTACAGGAGTAGTATGGTGACTGAAGAATATAGAAGAAGGAAAGGGGGTGGCGCCTGTGGTTCAGTGGGTAGGGCGCCGGCTCTATATACCAAGAGTGGTGGGTTGGAACCCGGCCCCGGGCCAAACTGCAACAAAAAAATAGGCGGGTGTTGTGGTGGATGCCTATAGTTCCAGCTACTCGGGAGGCTGAGGCAAGAGAATCGCCTAAGCCCAGGAGTTGGAGGTTGCTGTGAGCTGTGATGTCATGGCACTCTACCAAGGGTGATAAAGTGAGACTCTGTCTCTAAAAAAAAATAAAAAATAAAATAAAAAGAAGAAGGAAAGAATAAGAGTTTGTTTCACAGAATTAGACTTGGTTGCTGACAATAGGAAATGAAGAAAAGGAATGAATTAAAGATGGTTTTATTAAGTCTGCTTGGGGGATGTGACATTAGCAAAGAGACAAATCAGTGTTTGGTCTCAGCTTCTACATTCCAATAGCCCTCTTAATCTGTATGACCTGATGCAAACTGCTTTATTTCTCTGAGCCTCATTCAGCCATCTATAAAATGAGAACTGAATAAGATTTCATAAATTCCCCAAGAAATGGTTTAATTATAAATGTGTATCATAGCATATATTTTTTATTTATTTTTATTTTTTTGGAGACAGAGTCTCACTCTGTCTCACTCAGGCTAGAGTGCTATGGCCTAAGCCTAGCTCACAGCAACTGCAAACTCATGGGCTCAAATGATCATATCATCCTGCCTCAGTCTCCCACATAGCTGGGATTACAGGCCCTGCCACAACACTCTGCTGATTTTTCTATTTTTAGTAGGGACAAGGTTTTGTTGCGCTCAGGCTGGTCAAAAACTTCTAAGCTCAAGCCATCCTCCCACCTTGGAGCACTCCCAGAGTGTTAGGATTTCAGAGGCGAGCTACCATATATATTTTTAGAAAAATATTCCATCAGAAAGTTAACCTCCGCCCCCCACTTAACTGGGCAATTTATTTGTAATAATACAATCACTGATAATATAAATAATATTGATTTCTCTAGAAAAACTATGCCAACATCGTTAAAAATAAAGATCTAAGTTAAAAATAAAGAAAAGGTAACTAAAGTTTTATATAAATCTATTTGCATTAAAAAGATTACCTAAAAGTTGGTTAAAACATTAACAGCTCCAATGAAAATATTTCAGATTGTATATGAAGTCAGCACATTGTGCCCCATGATTGCACCAATGTACACAATTATGATTTAATAAAAATTAAAAAAAAAACATTAAGAGCTCAATATACGGCATTTATACCAACTGTGACAATAAAATTCAACACTGAACTAAATAAATATCACATTGTATTTATTAACATTATTAATTTTTAACAGGAACCAGTTAAGCTCATCTATGAATTAGGTACCAATGGTGTCCTCTGTGTTGAAAACAATTTTCTAATTTTAATAAATGTCATCCAATCATTTGCACATTGTTAAAAAGGTTAACAACTCAATCCTTACCTAGTTTTTCCAGATGTATTTTTGACAACTTTTCGGAAAGACTGATTTGCAGTGGATCTCGTAGAAAGAGTTCGAGGAGAGGCACGAACAAAACCAGATGGTGGATTCTTAGGGATTTTCTTTACTAAATGGGTTACCCATTTTTTTTGTTCATCCTGAGAACATGCTAACAGCAGCATATCTCTTGCTGATGTTACATCATAACTTACTACGTTAAGAAAAAAAAAGCACAATTAAAGTCATATAATATTTTTAAAAAACTGTATCAAATGTACAATTTTTCAAGTTTTTGTGGAGACAGAGTCTCAAGCTGTTGCCCTGGGTAGAGTGTCATGGCATCATAGCTCACAGCAACTTCCAACTCTTGGGTTCAAGGGATCCTCTTGCCTCAGTTTTTCTACTTTTTTTTCTTTTTAGCAGAGACAGGGATTTGCTCAGGCTGGTCTCGAACTCATGAGCTCAAGCTATTCACCTGACTTGGCCTCCCAGAGTGCTAGGATTATAGGCGTGAGCCACTAAACCCGGCAATTTTTCAAGTTCTTAAAGTTTTATCGCCTTTTTTTTTTTTCTGAGACAGAGCCTCAAGCTGTCACCCTGGATAGAGTGCTGTGACATCACACCTCACAGCAACCTCCAATTCCTGGGCTCAAGTGAGTCTCCTGCCTCGGCCTCCCAAGTAGCTGGGACTACAGGTGCCCACCACAACGCCCAGCCATTTTTTGGTTGCAGCCGTCATTATTGATTGGCAGGCCCGGACTGGATTCGAACCCGCCAGCTCAGGGGTACGTGGCTGGCGCCTTAGCCCGTTGAGCCACAGGCGCCAAGCCTCAAGTTCTTAAAGTTTTAAAAGATTTATTATGCTTAATTTAGGTTGGATAGCATTTCTTTCTCCTTAACTTAATTAAGGCTGAAATTTAAAAAGAGAACATTTGTCATAAAATAAAAAGAGAAATAAAAATCATAAATAAAAACTGTGTAATAAAACAGATAAATGTATTTAAAGAATATCAATTTCTTATCCTAAAATAGCTATAGTCTATTTTTTCCCTCACGTTACCTCCACTAAACTAGAAGACATTTTGTCTATGATACAGCATGCTGGTCCAGGCAGTGAAAAGCCAAACAAAAAGAAAACAAGCAGGAGGTAAAAACCTCAAGGGGTAAATAAAGTGGAACTCACCTACTACTCTTTTTTTTTTGGAGATAGCGTTTCACTTTGTTACCCCAGGGTAGACTACCCCAGGCATCATAGCTCACAGGAACCTCA
This sequence comes from Perodicticus potto, assembly GCA_963574655.1. Classification (NCBI taxonomy): domain Eukaryota; kingdom Metazoa; phylum Chordata; class Mammalia; order Primates; family Lorisidae; genus Perodicticus; species Perodicticus potto. The sequence goes on along the minus strand of CAUYRH010059549.1, from coordinate 14,828 downwards.
AACTCTTGGGTTTAAGCAATCCTCTTGCTTCAGCCTCCGGAGTAGCCAGGACTACAGGTGCCCACCACAATGCCCAGCGATTTTTAGAGATGGGGTCTTGCTCTTGCTCAGGCTGGTCTCAAACTCCTAAGCTCAGGCAATCCACCTGCCTTGACCTTCCATAGTGCTAGGATTACAGGTATGAGCCACTGTACCTGGCCCTTCACCTATCACTCTTTTCTCCAACTTAGAATAATTTCTTAATGGCCTTATTATTTTCTACAAGGAAATGATTCTCTTTAGAAACATTATTTTCAAAGTTAAATCTGCAGCTGTGAAATAACAGATGTATATTGCTCCACCAGTGTCAAAATATTACTACTTCTGGCTTGGTGCCTGTGGCTCAGCAGCTAGAGCGCCAGCCACATGCACTGGAGCTGGCAGGTTCGAATCCGGCCCGGACCTGCCAAACAACCGTGACAATTGCAACTAAAAAACAGCTGGGCATGGCTTGGTGCTTGTGACTCAAGCGGCTTAAGGCGCCAGCCACATACACCTGAGCTGTCGGGGTCGAATCCAGCCCGGCCCGCCAAACAACAATGACGGCTGCAACCAAAAAATGGCCAGGCATTGTGGCGAGCGCCTGTAGTCCCAGCTACTTGGGAGGCAGAGGCAGGAGACGCGCTTGAGCCCAGGAATTGGAGGTTGCTGTGATGCCACAGCACTCTATCTAGGGTGACAGCTTGAGGCTCTGTCTCAAAAAAAGAAAAAAAATAGCTGGAGTGATCACAGGTCACTGCAACCTTGAACTATGGGCCTTAACACATTCTTCCACCTCAGCATACCAAATCACTGGGATTACAGGTATAAGCTACTGTGATGGGCCAAAATATTCTTTCTTAACCTATTTTCAACTTGGTATAGATGATTACACTTGAAATTATTTATTTTACTGGGACTTGAAACTAAGTTTGTTATAAGTGGTAAAAATCATCTTTTCTTACCTTTACATGGAGAAATTAAATCTTCTTTTTTATCTAAGTGATCTCTGTGGCACTTAACATGGCATCTTCGACATTCTAGGGCTGGGGGTGGCTTAAAAACATGCCAGAGAGGTTTGGCACAGGCCTCACAATTGGCGGGAAAGTGGTAGAGGGTAGGAATGAACTCATGGCCTTTGTGATTTTGGAAATTGGTTTTCTCTGCTTGTTGTATTGGTTCCATCTCTACATCTTTTCTACATTCACCTTCATTTGCATATAGTATCTGCATTCAGGAATGGTGAAAGGAATAAGATAACAAAATCTTAAATCTGTACAAAAATTTTCAAATATATAAAAGCAGTTTTATATTTTACATTTACTTCAGAAAAGCACTTAGTACTTAGATAAAAGACCACTTGAAATTATGATTTCAGGTTTTTACCTGGAATATTTTAGGAATTTCTTCAGTTTCAGCTCTATACACATCTCCTTGGGTTACAGGTCGAACATGAAACAATTTACTAAAATGAAAATAAACACAGGCCATTAAGAAAACTCATATATATCAAAGGAAAGACATTGTCTGAAGAGGACATAAAGATGACACATACAAAAAAAGATGATCAACAACATTGATCATTAGGGAAATACAAATTAAAACTACAAAGAATGTTACTTTATATCTATCAGATTTTAAAAATAATATTAACATCAAATGCTGGTGAAGATTTAGAGAAACTAAATCACACGTAACACCGCTGACAAAAATATACAATTACAGAGCCACCCTAGAAAAGTATGATACATCCATAACATAGAATACTACCCAAAAATGAAATCAAAAGAATTAGGGCAGCACCAGTGGCTCAGTAAGTAGGGCACCAGCCTCATATACCAAGGGTGGCAGGTTCAAACCTGGCCCTGGCCAAACTGTGACAAAAAATAGCTGGGCGTTGTGGCGGGTGCCTGTGGTCCTAGCTACTCAGGAGGCTGAGGCAAGAGAATCGCCTAAGCAAGAGTTGGAGGTAGCTATGAGTTGTGATGCCACAGCACTCTAATGAGGGGGACAAAATGAGACTCTGTCTCTACAAAAAAAAAAAAAAAAGAAAGAAAACAAAAGAATTACCACTTGGATTGATTTCAAAGGAGTTATGCTAAGTGAAAGAAAGCGAATGCAAAGGTTACACATTATTTGCTTCCATTTATATAACATCCTTGAAGAGACTAAAGTATAGAGACAGAGAACACATATAATGTTGCCATGGAGAAAGGAGCTGCCTGTGGCTGGCTGTAAAAGGGTAGTATAGGGAGCCTTGTGATAGAATGGTCTGTATTTTGACTGTCATGGTGGTCGTGTGAATCTAGGTATATGAAAAATTGTTTCTTTTTAGAGATAGAGTCTCACTTTTGTCATCCTCGGTACAGTGCCGTGGCATCACAGATCACAGCTTCTCTTGCCTCAGCCTCCCAAGTAGGTGGGACTACAGGCGCCCACCACAACGCCCGGCTATTTTTTTGTTGCAGTTTGGCCGAGGGTGGGTTTGAACCCATATGTATAAGGGGCCGGCGCCCTACTCACTGAGCCACAGGTGCCACCTGAAAAATTCTTTTTTATTAGAAAGAAGCAGAATTATCATCATTTGGTGATGATATTACATAGTCATCCTTGGGTATCTGTGGAGGATTGGTTACAAGCCCCCCAAGGATACTAAAATCAGTGATGCTCAAGTCCCATATAAAATGACATAGTATCTGCATATGACCTATATACATCCTTCCATATAATTTAAATCTGGACTACATATAATTTTTAATACAATTTAAGTACTATGTAAATAGATGGTACACCGTATGGTTTGGGAAGTAATGATAAGAAAAAAGTTCATACACATTCAGCACAGAGGCAACAATCATAGGCTTAACTACATTTTTTCTTTCTTTCTTTCTTAATAGGGATAGGGTCTCTCTTTGTTACCCAGGCAGGAGTGCAGCAGTGTGATCATAGCTTACTGTAACCTCTAATTCCTGGGTTCAAGTCATCCTCTTGCCTGAGCTTCCAGAAGTTGCTAGGACTACAAGTTTGTACCACCGCTCTTGGCTAATTTTTTAATTTTTTGGATTTACTGTGTTACCCAGGCTGGTCTTGAACTGCTAGTCTCAAGTGATCCTCCCACATTGGTCTTAAGTTAAGTTCAAGAAAAACTCCTGCCTTGGCTTAGCGCCTGTGGCTCAACGGGCTAAGGCGCCAGGTGCGTACACCTGAGCTGGCGGGTTCGAATCCAGCTCGGGCCCACCAAACAACAATGACGGCTGCAAACAAAAAATGGCTGGGTGTTGTGGTGGGCGCCTGTAGTCCCAGCTACTTGGGAGGCGGAGGCAAGAGACTCGCTTGAGCCCAGGAATTGGAGGTTGCTGTGAGCTGTGATGCCACGGCATTCTATCCAGGGTGACAGCTTGAGGTTCTGTCTCGAAAAAAAAAAAGAAAAAAGAAAAAGAAAAAGAAAAAACTCCTGCCTCGAGTCCAGGAGTTGAAGGTTGTAGAGCTATGATGCTGCCACTGCACTCTAACCTAGATGACAGAGTAAGACTCTCTTTCAAAAAAAAAAGGAAAACAGAAAAGTAGATAATGTTATTTAAATACCAGAAAATATAAACTGTAAATCTAAAAATAATTAGCAAAGGTTCACACTCAACTACCTCAAAATTAAATCAAAGGCAACTTACTCTATGTCCAATACCATAGATGGATTGGATTGTTCCTTATCTTGTTCATCATTGTAGAACAAAATTTTTTTGCTGCTAACTACAACATACTGAAATGAGAAAAAAGAGGGAAGAGTTACAAGAGCACCATTAACTTGGTTTAAAGTGGTAAGTATAATATTTGCCATTTTTGTTTGGATTATACTGTATTAACCTAAAATCAATGCTCATAAAAAAGCAGTTAATATAGCTTGTATGTTTCAAAGTAAAATACATAAAAAAAATCAGTTAGAAAAGAATCAGAAATATGGTACCTGTTTTTTCCAGCCATATCGTTTGATATTTCCTCTATTTGGTACAGAAAGCCAACCTTCAATTCTTGATTCTAGGAGGAAAAAAAATGTAATAGTCTTAAATTGTAACAACAAGAAAAGCTATTACAAGTTGTCTGACAGCATGCAGCAACAGGCAATTGAACACAAATGAATAAGTGCTAAAATTTGCTTTTCCATGCTTTAATCACACAAATAAACTTTAATGGCCATACAAATATTGCAGAAAAAAATTCCAAGCCACTTTACCCATAAAAAATTAACATTTAGTACTCAATTACAAAAGTATGAAGTAACAATACCCTTAAGAGCCAGGCAAGACTGGAATGGATTGCAGCTTAAATGGGATATGACAAAGAAGACTTTAAATACCATTTAATATTCATATAAAAGTACTTAGCAAAAAGAAAGAAAAAGAAAAGAAAAAATTATGCAGCAAGTAGAACAAATCAGAGCCATGATTTACACGAGAAAGAGCAAGCAAAAGTACTGAAATGTCCTATTACTCACAGAAGATAAGAATAGAAGATAGATAAATAAGGAATGCAGGCAGAATCAACTAGATATAAAGAATAAGAGACAAGCATTTTATTTGTTTTCTCAGTATAACATTCTGATAAACTTTTTGGTGAAATATCCACAACAATTTTAATAAAATTATCCAAATTTGGTTGAGGAGCACTTAATGGTAGTGGTAAGTCCAATTATAATCCTTCTCAAACTGATGGGGAATAAAGACTTTTAGGTTTATGATACCATAATTTAAGAAACAATAAAAGAACACATAATTCAGCTGGTCAACTGGTAATATTTCAACTAGTTTGTGCATCCCAGATATTCTTTGATTATTTTCATCAAGACATTTTATAATTATTATTATTATTTAAATGTAACTAATATTTATCAGAACTATCTGGGGATAAAGATGACTACACTAGAAATAGTTATCATACATTAGGTTGGAAATAAGAATCCTACTATGCTTGAAACCAAAGACTAGAAAAGTAACTGATTTGAAAGGATGATGATATAATGTGACAGATTATATTATAGTTCAAATCATAATTTAATGGGAATATATGGTGTTCCTCTGTACATAATTTCAAAGCTTAGTCATACAGGAATAGTAACAATAGGTAACATTTACTCACTGAATATTTATTATTTACCAGATGCTTTGCACGTAACATCTCATATTTAACATCTCATGTATAATCCCACCAATACAGGATATTTATATCCCTAGGAATGTAGGATATGTTCTATTATGAAGAGACCAAGGCTTGGCAAAGTTAACTAACTTATCCAAGGCTACTCTATCAGTATCTGTCAAAGCTCTAGGGTTGAAACTTAGGCATTCTACAGGGAGTCCCAAAGGCTGCACATAGAATTGCCATACACAGGAGAAAAATGGGAAATTGTAGATAAGTAAGGTACCTTTATCTAGAATTTCCCATTTTTCCTATGTATGGTGATTCTATGCACAACCTTTGGGACACCCTATAATTTCTAAGCTTGTTTCAGTATAACACTATTTTATGCCTGAACAAACTCTGGAGTTAAATGAATTGGGGTAATATTCACTCTTTTTCCACCATATACTTAATGTCTCCACACCTTTGCTTATGTTAATTCTCTGTAGTTGTTAAAAGAGGAGGAAACAGTGATAACTTCAGTCCAAAATGACCCTTTTGTTCTCTGAACTTTTTTCTTTTTTTTTTTGGAGACAGACAGAGTCTCACTTTGTCGCCCTCTTAGAGTACCGTGGTGTCACAGCTCACAGCAACCTCCAGTTCTTGGGCTTAGGCGATTCTCTTGCCTCAGCCTCCCAAATAGGTGGGACTATAGGCACCTGCCACAACACCCACTGGGCTATTTTTTTGTTGCAGTTTGGGTTCGAACCTGCCACCTTCAGTATATAGGGCTGACGCCCTACTCCCTGAGCCACAGGCACTACCTTTTCTGTGTGTGTGTGAGACAGAGTCTTACTATGTCACCCTCAGTAGAGTATTATGGCATCACAGCTCCCAGCAACCTCAAACTCTTGGGTCTAAGTGATTCTCTTGCCTCAGTCTCCCAAGTAGTTGGGACTACAGGTGCCTGCCACAACACCTGGCTATATTTTCTGTTGTTGTTGCAGTTATTTAGCTGGCCCAGGTGGGTTTGAACCCGCCACCCTAGGTGTATGTGGCGGGCGCCATAACCATTGTGCTACGGGTGCTGAGCCTCAACTTTTTTCTTAATTGCTGCTATTTAGTTCATTAAATAATTATTTTGTTTCCTTAGGTAGTTCATAGTTCTTTGGTAAGTTTTGATAGAACAGGGACCCTGTGGCTCGGTGCCTGTGGCTCAGCGGGCTAAGGCGCCAGCCATGTACACTTGAGCTGGTGGGTTCAAATCCAGCCCGGGCCCAAGAAACAACAATGACGGCTGCAACCAAAAAATGGCCGGGCGTTGTGGCAGGCGCCTGTAGTCCCAACTACTTGGGAGGCGGAGGCAGGAGACTCGCTTGAGCCCAGGAATTGGAGGTTGCTGTGAGCTGTGATGCCACGGCACTCTATCCAGGGTGACAGCTTGAGGCTCTGTCTCAAAAAAAAAAAGAACAGGGACCCTGTTCTAACACTTGCTTTATATATCCAATGGTAACTAGCACAGGGATGAGGTACTTGGTAGATAAGTGAATTATTTGGCAATTCTGGCCTTTTCTGAATTAGCCAATTAAATTCATCATCTGTAAATAATCATTATAATTTAAAAACCATATGAGCAGATTTATATTAAGTAACATGCAGAAGGCCGCTCTTCGTGTACTGATCACTCAAATATTTTATCTTACAGAAGCAAAAAGTTATTGCTAGAAAATTTCCTTATTACGAGGCTGAACGAGGTGGTTCACATCTGTAATCCTAGCACTCTGGGAGGCCGAGGTGGGTGGATTGCTTGAGCTCAGAAGTTGGAGATCAGCCTGAGCAAGAGCACAACTCTGTTTCTAAAAATAGCCCGGTATTGTGACAAGTGCTTATAGTCCCAGCTATTAGGGAGGCTGAGGTAAGAGAATCATTTGCACTCAAGAGCATGAGGTGCTGTGAACTATGACGCTATAGCACTCAACTAAGGATGACGAAGTGAGACTTTGTCTCCAGAAAAAAAAATTCCCCATTCCTGTGGCTCTCTGGGTTAAAGTATGCTTTAAAAAACATTAAGATGAACAATAGTTAGAATAAAAAATAGTCAATATCTGAAGATATAAGGCTGCTTAATATCAATTATTTCTCATTGAAAATAAAAGATATGAAAGCTTTTGAAATCTGACATTGATACAAAATGGTGTATGGCAAAAACATGCTTTCTGGCTCTACATTTGGGTTAAACTGCCAGTATTATTATTTTTTTTAAAATATTTTCAGTAAGTTGTTATACACATTATGTCATGACTTTAGCTGTCATTTTAATGTTTCTTTAGAAATTTTATATATTAAGAGCATTTTATGAATCAAATACAACCAACTTCTATATTTGCTTATATTTAATTTAAATGAAGAAATCTGGAACTCAAAGGTGTTGAGGACATATTTAGGTTTTTGCCAATTTAAAACAATAATGTTCCTATAATCCCAGAACTCTGGGAGGCAGAGGTAAGGCAGATTGCCTGAGCTCAGCAAATTGCCTAGTTCACAAGTTCGAGACCAGCCTAAACTAGAGCCAGACCCAATCTCTAAAAATAGCTGGACGTTGTGACGGGTGCCTCTATATAGTCCCAGCTACTCAGGAGGCTGAGGAAAGAGAACTGCTTGAGCCCAAGAGTCTGAGGTTGCTGTGAGCTACAACACCACAGCACTCTACCAGGGGAAACAAAATGAGACTCTGTCTCAAAAATAGAAACAAAAAAAACTCCCCCCAAATAATAACTGTTTTGGGAAAGAATCTTAGTTTTTCCTTCTGTTGAACTCCCTGAAAGAAGCATGTGAACTAAGCTTAGTGACAACAAAAAATACTTACTAGTTTCTCTGTTTCCTTAGTCTTACATTAAAGACAAGTTAATATATTCATCAGTTGTTTAAACACAAAAGACCTCTAAAACCAGGACCACTGTGACTTAAATGGCCATCTGAAGGTATAGTGCTGTAAATTCCATCTTTCACATAGCAAAGAAATCAGCTCCTCCAGGTAAGTAAATGAAACTCACGCTAAGAACTTCTAAGTCTACATTATTATTAATAGTATGCCACAGAAGTACAAAAACAACTTGGTTCCAAATTTTACCTATTTGTAAAGCAATCTGAATTTATAAAAAATTGGATATTATTGCAATATTAGCAAAGGATTCCTTTACTCAAATAAGAGCCTAACTATAGTAAATCAGTATTCAGTATAGCTACTTTAAACATCAAAGCTAACTTCTGAAGATTACTACTTTACTTGGATAAACCACATACTACTTAAGAAACAGAGGTAGAAAAATCACTTTAAAACATTTTAATTAAATTCAAAAGTGATATAAAAAGAAAATAAAATGGGCGTCGCCTGTGGCTCATCGAGTAGGGTCCTGGCCCCATATACCAAAGGTGGTGGGTTCAAACTCGGCCTCAGCCAAACTGCAAAACAGAAAAATAGCCAGGCATTGTGGCAGGTGCCTGTAGTCCCAGCTACTCAGGAGGCTGAGGCATGAGAATCGCCTAAGCCCAGGAGTTGGAGGTTGCTGTGAGCTGTGACCCTACATCACTCTACAGAGGGTGATAAAGTTAAGACTCTGTCTCTACAAAAAAGAAAAGAAAAGAAAACAATCAATATTCAAGAATCCAAATGTTATTTTCAAATCATTAGTTAGATCTGGGTGAAGTAACAAACTCTCATATACTCCAATATTTAGAATTAGAAACATACCAAGAAATCTACTATTTTCAGGTTTAAGTTACATAGCCTGAATCAAGCTGGATGGAAAAGAGAATGCTACAGATCAGATGATAAATATTAATGAAGTGGTAATACCAGGTATTTTCCCTTATGTTTCATCTACTTCTACATTCTCCTTTGATATGTAGGTCAGCAGTTCCAAAAGAAGGAAAAAGAAAGAATGAGGAAAAGCCACAGTTATCATATGAAAGATTTTTGTCACCTAGGCAATAGGTAACCCATAACCCTAAGTGTAATCTTTATTTTTTAGTTTTTTTGAGAGACAGAGTCTCACTTTATCTCCCTTGGTAGAGTGCCGTGGAGTCACACAGCTCACAGCAACCTCAAACTCCTGGGCTTAAGTGAGTCTCTTGCCTCAGCCTCTCGAGTAGTTGGGACTACAGGTGCCCGCCACGACGCGCAGCTATTTTTTTTGTTGCAGTTTGGCTGGGGCCGGGTTCAAACCCACAACCCTCGGTATATGGGACCGGTGCCCTACCCACTGAGCCATAGGCGTCGCCCTGTAATCTTTATGTTCACACAGTATATTAGCCTGCCACAGAACCAAAGGGAAGATAAAGACATAAAGGAATTAAGAAAATCAAAGTTACTTTAAGGACTTCAATGACTGGTAATTCAGAGGAGCAACCTTTTAAAAATAAGATTTTTATACTTTTTTTTTTTTGTTCGTTTCATTTTTTTTTGTGAGATAAGAGTCTCACTCTGACTCCCTGAGTAGAGTGCCATGGCATTCTAGCTCACAGCAATCTCAAATTACTGGGCTCAAGTGATCCTCTTGCCTTAGTCTCCTGAGTAGCTGGGACTACAGGTGCCTGCCACAACCCACGGGTAGCTTTTCTGTTTTTAGTAGAGATTGGGTCTTGCTCTTGCTCAGGCTGGTCTCCAACTCCTGTGCTCAAGCAATCTGCCTGCCTTGGTCTCCCAGAGTGTTAGAATTACAGACATGAGCCACTGTGGCTGACCACAAAATAAGATTTTTAAGTTTGCAAAATTTAAAGCAGAGACTTAATTGAGTTATGACAAGATACCCACTGAAAAGATTCCAGGCAGATCTCTAGATGTGAGAGATAATTAAATCAGAATCTTTATACTAACTGATGATGTCTAATGGAAATATTAGAAGTCGCAGTATCAGTTCATCTAACTACTTAAAAAAAAGCAAAAACATTAAACTGAAAATCTGACCATATTTCAAAAAGCCACTATTTTAAACATGACTAAATTTAATCTATTCAAAGTCCTCCCTTTTTAGTCTTTAATGAGTATCAAAATTCTTCAAAAATTCCTCCTATGACTGCAAAGCCTTAACTTTGTTAGGGGCCATTTTTGAGACTTTCAATTTACTAACAAAATATCTGTTACAAAGTGAGATAAATAACACTGATAAAGATTATCCATTAATTCGGACTTCCAATATGAACATCAAGGTTCAGCACTGTTAAGATTTTGTAAAGTTTCTAGATTGAGAACACAGTAATAGGAAGAGAGGTATCCCAATGGCCTTATTTTGTAGTAATGGAGAATCGCCATCTTTTTCTTTCCTTCCTTACTTAGTTTAGACTTTAAAACCTTAAAAACAAAATCCCTAAAAGCACACCGATATTCTAAGTACCATCCATAAAATGCAACCAGTAGAAATATTTTTAAATCTCTCTGCTGAATGATTTCTATCTTAATTTATTGGGACAGAATTCTGAAATGTAAATGGATTCCTAGTCTAAGTCTGCCAATCAACCCATCTGACAATCCTCTAAGTTTAGCCTTCCTGAATAAGCCAGGTGATAAACTCATCACCTTATTAGTGGTCCCACCAACTCATTTTTTAATTCAAGTGTTCTAAATAGCATACACCAGTAACGTACCATTCTCTTGACATGTTTAACCCAATGCAAAGAAAACATTATAAACAAAGTTAAAGGGTAATGGACAGAATAAAGGGGGAAAAAGCCTGGTCAAGATTTTTAATTGATACTAAATACAGTTAAAATCCCTTTAGTAGATAACTCCAGGAGTATCTTGAATGTTATTTTGAGCAGCCTCACTCTATGGTGAAAAGTTGAAGTTGCTGCTACACCTCTCACTATTTAGAGAAAACTGTGGTTTTGTGAGTAGAAGCTGTTTAAAGTTTTATATGTTCCTGTGTTAAAACTAAGAATATACTTCATCATTGCAACCACAGCAGCTGTATACAGAAGTCTATCTATTGCAGTAGTGCTAAATTTAATCAGACTTTGTTAAGTTTGGAGAAATATGTAAAAGGAGTTGTGCAATGCAGTAGGAATGAGGTGGGAATTAAACTAGTTTCAGTTCAACAATTGAAGGAATGTAGCCAAACACCTCCAAAAATCATATTCTTATTGATGAGTAAGTCTAACTTTAGAAAGATGTTTAAATAACAGCTGAAGTCAGAAGTTCTTGTTAAATCCAAAGTGATCCTCCAGTAATGAATCATGTGTGTAGTTACAAGTTTCTCAAGAGGCAGGCAGTTTCAGAGAGCCCAAAATAGGAAAACAGAAAGAAGTGCTTGGCCATTAGAATACAAAATATTCCTTCCCTGTCCTTTCTTTCCTAGATACCTGATTTTGGACTAGCAAAGCCATCAAAGAATGAGGGCAGGGATCATATGGTATATACATAGCAGTTAAATTCAATTAGCTCACAGCAATCACAAACTCCTGGGCTCAAGTGATCCTCTTGCCTTACTTTGAGACCCACTTTTTTTTAAAGTCCTCATCCTCTATGTGATAGTGGAATTCCACTTTTTTTTTTTTTTTGAGACTGGGTCTCATATTGTCACCCTTGATAGAGTGCCGTGGTGTCATTGCTCACAGCAACTTCAAACTCTTGGGCTTAAGCAATTCTCTTGCCTCAGCCTCCCAAGTATTGGGGCTACAGGCGCCTGCCACAACACTCAGCTATTTTTTTTAGAAACGAGGTCTCACTTTGGCTTAGGCTGGTCTCGAACCTGCGAGCCTCGGCCTCCCAAGTGCTGGGATTACAGGTGTGAGCTACTGTGCCTGGCTGGAGTCCCATTTTCTTGAGCAAGAAATAGATCGCACATTTTTTTGAAGTAATTTATCAAGTTTCATATATCAAAATTCTCAAAAACAAGTAATATCTACTAAACCTTGAACTAAGAATGTATAAAATGTAAGTTTGTTTTTTTTTTTTTTTTGAGACAGAGTCTTATTATGTCGCCCTCGGTAGAGTGCTGTGGTGTCACAGCTCACAGCAATCTCAAACTCTTGGGTTTAAGCGATTCTCTTGCCTCAGCCTTCCGAGTAGCTGGGACTATAGGCGCCTGCCACAACAATAGCCCGGCTATTTTTTTTTTGTTGTTGTTGTTGCAGTTGTCATTGTTGTTTAGCAGGCCAGGGCTGGGTTCCAACCTGCCTGCTTCAGTGTATGTGGCCAGCGCTCTATGCACTGAGCTACGGGCGCCACCAAGCATGTAAGTTTTAATAATTATAACCTATTCACTTCATTTCTAAATTAGAGTTATAATACATGTATTTCTCATCTCTGTTAAAGTGACACAAATGTGCTGTATTTTACACCATGATTAAGCCAAGAATAAGGTTGTCTTTATTTTTTAACTGATTCTGTGCTGGGAAAGAAGACACAAAAAAGTATGAAATCCCAGCCACTCATTTCTGCCTTTATTTACTCCCTCAGCCCCAGTCCTCTCACTGCCTCAGCCTCCAGAGTAGCTGGGACTACAGGTGCCCGCCATAACACTCGGCTATTTTGTTGTTGCAATCGTTATTGTTGTTTAGCAGGCTGGGGCTGGGTTCGAACCTGCCTGCCTCCTTTTACCTATTTCTCCAAACTTAACAAAGTCTGATTACATTTATCACGACTCCATTAGATAGGTTTCGGTATACCTCTGCTGCAGTTGTGATAATGAAGTATGTTCTTAGTTTTGGCACAGGAATTCATAAAACTTTAAACAGCTGCTACTCACAAAAACACAATTTTCTCTAAATAGTGGAAGGTATAGCAGCAGCTTCGACTTTCACCATGGAGTTAGGCTGCTCAAAATAAATTCATAAACCTCTTTAGGTTTCTATTCAGGTACAATTTCTCAGGTCTACTTTAATAGCCTAAGAGCGTTTATAACTGCTTTTATTCTATCAAACACACTAAGTATATAATCATCCTTAGGCCTTGGCTATCAGAAACCAGAATTACTTTTTAAAATTATATGGGCAAAATGACAGAAAATCAAAGGAAAGAAATACACACTCATTTCTATGTCTCCTTAAGCAAACTTGAATGATGTAATAGAATTATTCTTACCTGGAAGGTTTCCATCAGTTTCATCAGCACTAGGAAAACTAGCAACACTTGTAGAATCCGAAAGGTCCAAAAGTTTAGCACGTAATTGCTCAATATCACTCTCTTTGCTAGCCAACTGCATCTGAAGCTCATTCCTATGCGTACATTCTTCTACCAATTGCTATTTTTGAAAAATATCAAGATAATATAAGTATTCAGGTTCAAATATTTTCCAACATTAAGTATTAACTGAAATATAAACAAGTAATTTAAATTGCTAATACCTAAAATTTACTGTAAACTTGGTGAATGTTTACCACCACAGATTTTGACCCACTTTAGAAGTGTAATTACTTTCTCAGTAATCATTACGAAGATAAACTCCTTTTCTCCTTGCTTTAAAAGAGTTTTTGCTTTTAAACTTAAGGGACCTCCCCCAAAGTCAAAACAATAGAAAATGCTTTTCTTTCTTCATATGAAATAGTTTACTTTTACGTTTTTAATTTCAGAATCTTATGGGGATAGAGGAGTTTGGGTTAAACGAATTGGTTATACATAGTTTGAGTCAAAGTTGTTAAGTGTGTCCATCACCTGGACAGTGTGTGGAAATAGGTTAAAAGGCATAAAAAAAATTCTCAGGATGGTAAAACTATAAATGATGGAGCCAAAGACTGGATCTAAGTATGTTTAATACCATACCCTAGGTTCTCAATTTTGTGCTATTAAGCCGGGAAGAACCAAAAAATTATGCTTAATATTTTGATTTCAGAAAAGTGAGTTTTGCCTAGAAAAATAACTAATCTAGAGTAAGTCACAACTTCTATCCCAATTATGTCAATATTATAACAGCCATATCCCAATTTCAATCTGAAACCAACAGCAAAACCCTTGGTTGTCTCTGTCAAAGTAGGGCCTGCAATCAAGCAGCTAACAATAACAATGAATAAAAATTACTCAAGATATAATAGGCAATAGAATGCCTTTTTAATTGTATACAAACATGGTTCATATTAGAAGTAATAATGACCAAACTGTGGAAAGTATAAACTGTGGTTTTGTGGGTTTTTTTTTGCAGTTTTTGGCTGGGGCTGGGTTTGAACCTGCCACCTCCGGAATATGGGGCTGGCACCCTACTCAGTTGAGCCATAGGCGCCGGCCCCCCCCCCCTTTTTTTTGAGACAGAGCCTTAAGTTGTCACCCTGACTACAGGCACCCACCACAATGCCCGGCAAATTTTTGTTTGTAGCTGTCATTGTTGTTTGGCAGGCCTGGCCTGGATTCATCGAACCCGCCAACTCTGGTGTATGTGGCTGGCGTATTAGCTGCTTGAGCTATAGGCGCATAGGCCAGAATGTGTGTTTTTTTATATGAGAAAATCCAATATAAACAAGATAGATGTTTAATGTTACAGATAACAGGTAAATACAGTAATAACAATTTAAGAAAACAATCACGGCTTGGAGCCTGTGGCTCAACGGGCTGAGGCGCCAGCCACATATACCTGGCGGGTTCGAATCCAGCCCAGGCCCGTCAAACAACAATGATGGCGGCAACCAAAAAATGGCTGGGCGATGTGGCAGGCGCCTGTAGTTCCAGCTACTTGGGAGGCGAAGGCAAGAGACTCGCTTGAGCCCAGAAA